>JAABOM020062016.1:0-10550 GCA_011800125.2 Solanum clarkiae
AAAAAAGTACCAAGACCGGAGAATCAAAAAGATAGGTCTTAATCTTCTCGAAAGCACTCTGCATAGTCAGTCTAGGGTATCGTTCTACTCCTTTTCTTCTCAGAAGTGGATTCCCCTGCAAGGGTACTTGAGTACGACTATGGCTATGAAAAGCTTATCGAAAGCCGAAGAACACTTGCCCCCCGTCTTACCGCGGCTGCTGGCACGGAGTTAGCCGGGGCTACCTAATGGACCAAATTCGGCCCAGTTTATTCAAAGTACCCGACCCATTTCCCACATTAGCAGCATACGCACACCAACATATACAACTACATACATATATTCCCTATTCGTACACCACACGCGCCCTATTCCCTTCTCTCTTCTTCTTTCCTTTTCTCCTTCACGTCCCCCTCACGCTCCCTATCTTCTTCTCCATCAGAACCAAAATTCCCCAACAACCCAGATCCCCTCCAACGTTTCCCCTCAAACAACCCGGACGTACGTGGCTCCCTCCCCTCGTTCCCAGTACGATTTCGTTGAGGAGAATCAGCCACGCGTGGTCATCCCCTCTTCCCCCATGTCCTTGGCCTCAATCGATGGCTGAAATGAACAATCCGTTGGATTGACCCAACGGATTTGGATTTTCATTATCTTGTTTTCGAAATTCAAATTGAAAGCCCTATTTTCAGCCCTAAATTTCGATTTTATCCATCATTTTTTCCTCCCGTTTTGCCCTAATTTTGGGGCTATATATTCTCTCATCCATCATCACTTGGGGCGGTCGTTCTAAATCTATAAATACCCTAAAAAAAAGATTTTCATTGTCAATTTTTCAGGGCAGCCATCATTACCCTCAAAAAGCCCTCTTCTCGTTAAGATCAATTTCTAAGGTTTCCAATTAATTTCGGAGATTTTCTTTGAAATTAGAAGCCATTCGGAGTCAAGGAAGGTGTAGACAAAGCTCTCTGGTGGTAAAAGTCTTCTCCAAACTCGTCGTCCCAGGGCGCTGCTCCCCAATAGGTAATGCCTCTATTTTTGTTTTCTCGTTTTTCTCTCTGGAACAATGTGTGTGTTGTCTAATCTTGTGCTAATAATCGTGATTATTGAATCTGTTTGTTGTTGGTTTGTTCGAATAAAGAGTTGAATGATAGATTACACCGAAATATCCTTGATCAGTTGAGCATTTCTTGTTGATGTTGTTGTTGGATTGCCGTGTCACGTTTTACACACATCTCTGCTTGTTCTGTTTCACTATTCATGTAGTCGTCTTCTTAATGAATGAAGAATTGATATCAAATGTAGCTTTAGCCGTCGTAGTCTGGATGACATTACAGAATTTCGTTTCAACCCAAATCTAGTCTTTAAAATTAAGTATTTCAGCTCCTTGTTATGCTTTTTGTTTCCAGTTTTGAACCTGGTCGTTAATGGCTTCGTTCCTCCTCGTCTATTCTTGAATTTCTTGTTGTGTTCTTTAACTTTATATATTGCATAAACATGTTGTGTTTGCTGACCCAGTCTTCCAGTTCGCTCTCCATTTGTTCAATTGCTTTACTGTTTTGAGCTAGTGGTTATTGTCGTCAAATGGTCATTTGATCTTCGCTTTCTTTTCCTCTCATCTCTTGAGTTTCATGTTCTTCATACACACTGATTTTCTTATCAATTTTGTTCCTATTTTGATGTCAAATGGTGAACTCGTTTTTTTATGAATCTGGTAGTTAGTTTAGCATGTCATTGAGTTGTTCAGCTTGAAGAGGAGTTAGGGTGATAGTCTGTCTATATGTGTAACTATTTTCGTCACTGGAATATGTAGAATAAAACGAATTTGTGGTTGATTGAGTTTTCGAATGCATCAGTTGTACAGTGCTATAGCTTCATTGTGTATGCTTCATTTACAAATCTGACATAGTTGTCTTCATGGTTTTGACCCTCGTTCTTTTTTATTCATCATTGTAGATTCTTATAGATATTAGTCTTATCTCACGTAATGAGTTGATCCAGTTTCAAGTCTTTCTTGGTTGTCCATTATGTGAAAATTTATAATCTGTATTTAATCCTATTCCGGCCTTGCATTAATTATTCTTACTTTTCTTTTTGAAGTCTTAGTTATCATGAGTAGATCTTGAGTTGATAATTTTATTTTTACCTTAATTTGTGATGGATTATGGTTTGTTAATAGTAAAACATTTAGTCCCAAATACATGTTTAAATGCCTTTGTCTTAAGAAATCGGACTCCTGTTAGTGGCTAAATAGGAGATTGTGTTTGTTCCCAGTTCAGTGAAAAGGTTCCAATTGTTACCAGTGTCAATTTTTGCTTCCAAAAACATTTTATGCTTATGTTTAGTTTAGATCATTAGCAAACATTTTAAATTAATCTAGACTTTCTGTGTTGGGTGCCTCTTCCATCCTCTTTGTGGTTGTCTTTACGTAACCAAGATCACTGCCTCATTTTATTTCAAATGTTTGAAGAGTTTCATATGTGTTGATCCTTATCTTTCCCTCTTTCGTTTGTTGTTGCATGAACTATGTCAACGCGAGTCCTTTTGGACTCTATCCTTGCATCCCGGCAAAGCTTTGGGTCTTTACAGATGTTTGGATGCAAAATACGAGTTTAAGGAAGCTGTTGTGCAAGTTTCGAAGCCCAAAGGTCGCTGTATACACTGATATACTCCATATACAAGGATAAATAGGCTAGAAAGCTCAAATTGCAGCAGGGATATGTGTGGGCTGAAGGCCCAAAACCCTGTAAGTCTCCTCTTTTATATTGTTTTATTTGCATAGTTGTATTTATTTGGACACTAACTTTTTTTTTTGTTTATTTAACTTGATTAAAATCCCCAAGGATAAACTGTTTCATATTTCAAAGTAATTCAAATTCTTTACTAAGTGAATTTATGTCAAAATTTCTTAAAATCTTTACATATCTTTTTTATTTCAAGGTTAGTCAAATTAAGTTTTAAATTGCGGGTCAACCGCAAGTTAGTGGCCATGTTTGAGTGATTAATTTCTTCTCAAAAATGAAAATTAAACCTTCACCCATTTCTTTAAAATTTTAAGACTTTTTTTATTAGGGTCTTAAAATTTGGGTCTTAAAGTTGTTTTAAGTTTTCTTAATTTCTTTAAAAAATTAAATGACGACTTTTTTTTACTTTGAAAAATTGATTTTTTCCTTATTAATTTAAGTTTTAAACTAATTTTTCCCTTAAAAGTCATTTTTTACCATTAACAGAAATGACGACTCTGTTGGGGAGTTAATTAGGTTCTAACCATAATATTTGACTTATTTAATTATCTACTTGGAATATTTTGTAATATTTCTTTATTTGTGCTTTATCTGTTTAAATTCAGATATTTAACTATCATTGCATTTCAGGACATAATTCCACCAACCGACAAATTAGTTTGCATTAGGATAAGGGCGGTTATGTGGTTATCCACGATTTTCCCTTCAGAAAAACCTTTTATTATTTCTTCGGAAATAGTAAATGGGTTGTTGGTTTGCGGTCATCCAACACCATTTACTATTTCATCCCAAGTTTGTCCAACTCGGGTCCCAGGTCAAATTGAAACTATTCTTAGTCCACCAAGAGTAGATCGAAACCAAAACCCTATAAGAGCATTGATTTAAGATGACCTAACACGTAAGACGTGTTGGGCCCATTAGAAAGATCACCTTGAGTTCAAAGTAGCCCCCGACCCAAATAGACGATCATATTTATGTGTTGAAATTTGAAGGTTGTATATGTTATTTGACGAACCATTTTCCCTTGGGGTTGGGAGTTTATTTTAATAGCTTAGTCAGAGTTGGATCTTCACGAGGTGCTAGTTCATCCAAAGACTTTCGTGACTGTCAAGAAGTCAGGAAGAGGAGATTTCCTATGAAGGCTTAGTCTAGTATTGTGCCCTTGCATAGAATTGATTATTTATATCCCTTTTTCCCTGTTATGTATCCCTATTTTATTTATTCATAAAAATTTTAATATTTTGAGACAATGGAACGTTTCAAATGGTGTGTACATCCTTCAAATCGTTAGACCTACCCTTGGCATAAAGGGTCACATATATATTAGGATGCGTTATATTTTATTTATGTGCTTAAATGCTATATAATTTGCTTTATTCATGTTGTTATGAGAAATACATATGTTTTGCTTCGAACATGATTGGTCAATTATTCCATTACCAAAATCTTAGAACGTATTTTAAGCCTTTCTAAAATACTTTTGAGTCCATTGTCAAAAATACCTAAAAATTACTCCTTATGTTCAAATGGGTCATCACTCAAATTCATGTTGACCTTATTCTTGAAAAATAATCCCCATCTCAAATAGTCAGAATTACCAAAATATTCCATCAGTTTCAAATCAAACACCTTTTTATTCAGTTAAACCTTACGAGAAGATCAGTTCGTGAACATTTTATTCAAATCTAATAATCTACTCATTCTAGTATTTTAAATGATCAAATTTTGTTCATTTGGTCATTCGTTTAGAATATCCCATTCTTAGGAGTTTGAATTAATCTGTTTAGGCAAAACAAATATTATTTGTTATTTTGATTGATTATTACGATTAAGGGACTAACTCTTTCACCTTTTGAGTTTTTCTTTCCTTTACAGAAGAAAGACTGATTTGTGTTGGTTATCAAACTTGCTCGCTTCAAAAGAGAAGCTTTTTCGAGTTTTCACTGGCAGAATATTCGTGTTTCACACGGTCTAAAGCCAAGAACGTTGCTACAAACTCATTATTTCTTACTTGGACTACTAAGAAAGTTCTTTCGAAAATGGACTCTAGTTTGATCAGTACGGTCACATCATCTGAAGTCCCTGCTTCATCTGTCGCAGCTAGTACCAGTATGGGAATGTAATTACACCTGGAAGTCATTGCTCGTCTAGAGCAACGCGTTGCTGAATTAAGTGTCATGCTGACATAGTACCAAGTTGCTTTCTAGAACCTACCTCTAGATGCTCGCCAAAAAGATCATGTGATACCTTCGCTATCGACCTCAAATGAGTTTGATTAAGGGAATCCTTTTGCCACTTCCCAGCAAATTCAAAGTGCTTCATTCACTCGCCCAACTCAAGATATTCCCTTTGTTTACACCTTTGCTCCTCTAAAGGCTCCAACTGTGACACATCATGCTCCATCAATGCACACTTATGCTACTATTCCACCTGTTACCAAGATTCCAGGATTTTTCCATGAAAATATTGATCACCATGTTGAAATTGAAAGTGATGCGAAAGTTGTTGATGTTGAAGCGATGAATAGGAAGATGAAAATCTTGGAGGATGCTATGAGAGATCTTCGTGAAATCAATGGTAATCAAAGTGTGAGGTATGAAGAGTTATGCACGGTTCCTAATGTTAAGCTACCACCTGGTTACAAGATTCCAAAGTTTGAAAAGTTTGATGGATCAGGAAATCTTTTCTTTCATTTGAAAGTCTATTGTGAAAAGTTGATTGGAGTTGGAAGTAATAAAAAGATAAGAACCAAATTGTTCAATCAAAGTCTGACTAGAAAAGATTTGGAATGGTACTCCAAGCAAGATTTAACAAAATGGCGCACTTGAGATGATTTGACCAATGCTTTTGTGGATCATTACAAGTTTCACATTAAGATTTCTCAGGATAGAATCTCCATTACAAAGCTAAGGCAAAAGAAGAGGCATCTAGGGGTACATCCACAAATGGAAGAAACAGAGATGATCACCTACTTCATTCAAGCTCAAGACACAGAATACTATGAACTAATGGTGACAATGGGTGGAAAGACGTTTTCTAAAATTATCGAAGCTGGAGAAATGATTGAGGATGACCTTAAAACGGGAAGAATTACAAGTTTGACATTATCTCAACTCAACAACAGAGCATTCCAAACTGGTTCGTTTGGAAATTGAAAGAAAAAGGAAAAAGAAGTTATAACAATAATGACTTGGGGATCTACCTCATATCATCGTGTACCATCTCCAGGCTATCCCACTGCAGAGTACCCCGTTTACAACATATAAGAAGCACATTGTGCTCCATGACCGATGCAAAACCATATACCTCATCCCAATTTTGAGAGAGAACCTCCTCGAGTCTTCACTCAATTGGCAAAATCGTTGACTTCTATTTTTGGGAGGTTAAAGACAACAGGATTACTCCGCCCAGTAGAAGCTAAGATTGTCAATACTTCAGCAATTGGTATGACCCAAATAAGCATTGTGCTTATTATTCAGGGGTTGTTGGGCATGATACTGAGAAGGTATCACCCTTAAACACAAGATTCAAGATTTGATTAACAAGACAATTGAACTTGCACCGACTCCTAATGTGAAAGTCAATCCACTTCCCTAGTACAAGGAGTAGTTAGTGGCGAAACTAGTTACAAAGAAGAGACGACATTTTCTAAAGGTCATATTACTGGCATCTTCCAGTTCTGCATTTGAAGTTCAGTGATTCCTTTCCTTGTAATTGCATTTTATTACTTTCTATCTTTTGTAATAGCACGTTATAGTTTCTTTTCCTTTGTAATGTTCTTCCTTTGTAATGTGAACTATGTTCGACCTGATTTTCCTAGTGGAATACGTAGGCGGCCTTTATTGGCTTCGGTCACGTTATTTAAAAAATCTCAATTTCTCTTTTATCTTGGAACTATGTTTGACATGATTCCTGTCTCGGTGGGATACGTAGGCGTTACACCGGCTCAGCCATATTCCCCATAAGATTTTCATTCCTCTTTCCAATAGAAACTAGGGCAGAATTTTGAGAAGATCTCAAAATTCCTTAGAAGGAGACTTTCTCCAACAAGTCAGAGTTAAAGGAATATTAAAGTTGCAACTGGGGAAGATTTCTTGAGGTTCTCTCAAAAAATCAATCAGAAACAACAAGAGAGTTATGACTTCTACTGTATTCTAAAATGGGGCAGAATTTTTGAGGAGGGCCCTCAAAGATTTTATCAAACTTACATTTCAAGACGAATTTAGTGTGCAAATCAGAAGGCTGACAAGCATCAAGATGGAAAGGCAAAACCAATATAGATCGATCTCTCAAAACTAAGAATTTTCTTTGGATGCAGGAACTATAAAGTCACAAGGCATTGTTAGACCCATAGTAGTCTCGTCATGATTCAGATGACTTCTATTTTTACTCATTTTCTAGATTTATTCTCAGTACTCTATTCATTTTCTAAATTTCTTTGTATAACACATTTTATTAATATTACAGATAAGAGAACTTGGCATAATGACCAAGATTACAAGATTTCATCCAGACCGATACCAGCGGAACAACTTCACTTTTCAACTTATGCTCTATTATATCATTTACTTTGATAAATTAATTTTGTTATTACTCAAATTCGAACTTTCAGGCATCATTACCAGAATTGAATGTGATTTTCAAAAGATTGTCTCAAATTTTGAAGAATCAAGCAGATGTTCTCAAGGAAAAGAGACACAAGTTAATCTTTTAGAGAAGTCGTTCTGGCGGTAAGAACTCAATTTAATTATTTATCTATTACTTTTTCTAGCCCTTCGTTATTTCAATTTTCACACTTTTATTGACATATTGTTCTTTGTAATTTCTGTTAAGTTTCAAATATGGAGTGTTACTTCCTTCAACGTGGCAATTAAAATCATTACTGGAGCGTCACTGCCTTAAGTGTGACAGTTAAAATTATTATTGGATTGTCACTTCCTTCAGCGTGATATGTTAATTTATTATTGGATCATCACCTCCTTCAGTATGACACGTTAAAATTATTATTATTGGACCGTCAACTCTCAGCGTGACACATTAGTTTATTATTGAATCATCACCTTCTTCAGTGTGATGCGTTAAAATTATTATTGGATCGTCAAGTCATTCAGCGTGACATGTTAATTTATTATTGGATCGTTACCTCCTTCAGCGTGACATATTAATTTATTATTGGGTCGTCACCTCCTTTAGCATGACATATTATTTTATTATTTGATCGGTACCTTCTTTCGCGCGATATATTATTTTATTATTGGATTGTCACCTCCTTTAGCGTGACATGTTAATTGATTATTAGGTCGTAACCTCCTTAAGTGTGATATGTTAATTTATTATTGGATCGTCACCTCCTTTAGTGTGGCACGTTAATATTATTATTATTATTGGACCGTCACCTCCTTCAGTGTGACATATTAGCTTATTATTGGATCGTCACCTCCTTCAATATGACGCGTTGAAATTATTATTGAATCGTCACCTCCTTTAAAGTGATATGTTAATTTATATTAGATTGTCACTTCCTTTAGCGTGACATGTTAATTTATTATTAGATTGTCACCTCCTTCAGTGTGACATATTATTTATTATTGGATCGTCACCTCCTTCAGCGTGAAATATTATTTCATTATTGGATCGTTACCTCCTTCCGCGTGACATATTATTTTATTATTGGATCATCGCCTCCTTTAGTGTGACACATTAACTTAATATTGGACTGTTACCTCCTTCAACGTGACACGTTAATTTATTATTGGACCGTCATTCCCTTCAACTGACATGTTAAACTATTGTTGGAGAATCACTCCCCTCAACGTGACAGTTAAATTATTATCGGAGCATGATACCCTTCAAGATGACATTTAAGCTATTATTGGAGCGTCACTCCCTTCAACGTGATAGTTAAATTGTTATTGGAATGTCATTTTCTTCACTATGACAAGTTAAAGTTATTCCTCTTTAGGGTGACATGTTAATCCACTAATGGATCATCTCCTTCAGAATGACATATTAAACTAGGTTTACACAAATTGTATTTATATTTATGTTTCATTTACCACTAACAGGTTTTATCTCAGCCTTTTTCGGGAGCATCCGAGAAAATGAATTCTCAAACAAACCAGAGGTGTGGACGTCATCAAGTAGGATGCAACACAATATGAAACTTTTTTTTTGTAGTGAACTGGGACATAGTCTGAAGAGGGGCGTCAAATTCTTCAGACGTGAGCTGAGATGAGACTCCTCCCCACAGTCCAACCACACCTTTGTCAAAAAGCATGTGAATATTTTCTTTAAGTTCGTTAGTTTTCAATTTCGCTCAGGTGATCTCAACTCTCATTGGAAATAATCTTTCCAATTCGAGTGACAATGTACCAAGAATATTAAAAGTTATATCCATGTAAGTTCTTACTTATGGGTGTAAAGTGCACTACATTCATGACTAAGAGGTTGCAAACCTTTTTTTCATGCTCAATTTATTTGTCACTCCTCCTAACCAAAGGTCAGCTTAGCATAAGAGATTTCCTTTTCAATCGATCGAGTCGAACTACAAGCAGTCTGATTCACATGTTAGGGATATGTAGGCGGGCTCAATGTAGAAAACTCGACTATACTCTAACCTTTCCCCTATGCTATTCCCAAGCATTTCGATCTTTCTATAATTCGACTCCGAAATAGCTTTTGAATTCTTTGATAATCGTGCATTAAATCAAGCATCTTGAACTATAAGTGGTCTGAATTCGCATGTAACCTGAGATATATAGGAAACCCAAAACCAGGGACCAGCCATAATTTCCCAAGGTCCGTACCAAAAGCCTTTCAGAAGATGAAGATGTGATCGGCTAAAATTGAATTTGTCAAGTTTCTTTGTCCATGATCTCTTTCATCGATTATATCCAAAGAAAGAGGCAGTTTGTAATGACCCCAAAAAGTGCCCAAAATCATGCCTCGGAATGCTCAAAATTTTAATTTTGATATATCTCAAATTCATTAGTGATTTCGAAAATTCGAGTTCGGATTCTTGTTCAGGGGGTCCAAATTAGGTGGAAAATAGTCTAACCCCAATTTAAGAGCAAAGATTTAGCAATTACAAAATTCCAAGGTGTGATTCCCAAAGGGGTTTCCGTGTCCCCCTCGCAATGTGCCGTTATGTATTTTGGGACTCTATTTTTCAGCTTGGGTCCAAGGCTTTAAGTCTTGGGCCTAAAAGCTCCCGTACATATTTTTACCTATATTTAGTCATATTTTACTCTCATACTATCCTAAACATTTTCCAATACTCACTCAAATACTTAGTCACATTTTCATTCCCCAAACTCAAGTCCCAAACCCTCATCCCAAGATAAGGTTATCCTTCAAGATTCTTCTTCAAGCTTCAAGTCTCCATCTCCAATCTTCACCAAGTTCATCTATAAGCTAAGGTATGTGGGTTTTTTTCATGGTTCCTTTCTCCCATGATACCCAAGTTTCCTTTTACATAAATTGCATCATTTAAAGTTGATTTACAAATGGGTCTTGATTATTATGAAATTCAGTGCACACTATATTAAAGTTATGTAAAGTTGTGACTGTTTTGCTATATTTTGAGCTCTAAATCTTGGATCTAATGTTGGATTTGATGAGGAATTTTGATGTGAATGTCTTGAGGGTGTTGCAAGGTGTTGATTGATGGTCTTACAACAGATTTTCTTGCATGATTTCATCTCTAAATTGCATGGTCTTTTACCTCCATTACACACTCTCAAAGTGTTTGATAAAATGTCTGGATAGAGTTTCTAGATTTGATGATGAATTTCAAGGTATTCTATATGAGGATTTTAGTATATGTTG
>JAABOM020062017.1:0-10550 GCA_011800125.2 Solanum clarkiae
TTGAGTTGATGAGACAATGAGAGTCTCCATGAGACTGATTGAGATGATGAGGGCCTCCATGAGGCTAATTGAGATGAGGATAAGTCTTATGAGCATTGCGTTTTCGAAGGAGTATCGAGCACTAAAATGGGTAAGAGTGAGTCCTGCTCATACTCATTAACTACATTTCCTAGCGTAGGTGAGGATCGAACTATTACTTCAAATGGTCCTTTCTTGAGGTAAAGTCCCTGAAAGCAATAGAGGACTTTCGAGGTTAGATCCCTTGTGGATCATAAGCGTTCCTTACCTGGCAAGTATGGAACGGCTGTGGAAACATCAGTGAGATTGTTTTACAATCACTCCCTCATAAGTGAATGTTGTCGGATAAGATAAACTCCTAGAAAGTTCACACCTTGAGTACTCTGAGTCGAGTTGATTTAAGCTGAGTTGACTTCCACTGAGTTGAGTTGAGTTGATTTATGAGGTTTGATTGGTTGATGGGCCACTTGTGCACTCTTTATGCTTGCTTTAGATAGACATTTTGGCATTCTAACTGAATATATTCTGAGTTGATTTTATTTTTATATTATTCTACCTGTTTTTGTTTCATTCATTCATTTTACATACTCATATTCCTCGTATTGATATCCCCTTTGGAGTCCATCATTTTATGATATAGAGGTAGGTACTAGAGAGCATCAACAGGCGCATCGTTGGTGAGCTAAGCATTCAGTAAAATTTGTGAACCTCCCTTAGTTCAAAGGATCATTGTTTATTTTTATCTTTCCTATTAGAATTGTCTTGAGTTAATATTACTTTTGATTTGAGGTATCCATGAGTCTCTTATTGACATTGCTTGATAGTGATAAAGGCTTCATAGACTAGAGTTGAGTATCGATATTGAGACTTGTTGAGCTAGTTTCTTTTACACTAGCTTATTTATTCAATATGATATTTAAGTTATAAATTGTCCATTCTTATATTTAGTCTTTTGCTGAGTTTTCTGAGTTATATGTTGAACGAATAGATATGATGAGGCCAAGTGGTTCGCTTGGGGACTAGCAATAGCCTCAGAGTACCAACCACATCTACGGTACCCTTCCGGGGTTTGATAAACTTTGTATCAGAGCCCAAAGTTTAAGTGTCCTAGGGAGTCTATGAAGCGGTGTCTAGTAGAGTCTTGTTTTTGGGTATGTTGTGCACCAGAATTCATAAGTCGAAGTCTATAGGACAATAGAAATGGTTATACTTCTTTCATGATCTGATTCATGTGATAGCATTAAACTTCTATAAAAATGCTCTTCTATTTCGTGCTCTACGCTTTGCAGAATTGTGATCATGCCTCCTAAAAGAGCCGTCATAGGTAGAGGACATCCTATTAGGAAAAATGTTAACCCACCCGAGCCTCAAGGACATAAGGAGCCCATGGATCCAACAGTCCATGTTGAGCAACCCCCATAAGCTGAGGTTTTTAATGCTAAGCTTCGCCAGACTATTCAAACTCTAGCCCAGACTTTTACAACACCTGTTGTAGGGCGAAGAGTGGGTAGACGGGATGCACAGGAGACATCCCAGGTCTGGGAATTCTTTAGGATGAATCCATCTGAGGTCACAAGGTCTGCATCCACTGAGGATCCTTAGAACTACATGGAGGAGCTTCTAAAGGTGTTCCAAGTGATGCATATGGTTGATGCTGATAGAGTTGAACTTGCTTCCTACCAGCTCAAGGGTTAGTCAAGCTGTGGTATGATAAATGAAAAAAAGGTAAAGGAGAGGAAGCCCCATTGCTGACTTGGGAAATATTCAAAGAAGTTTTCTTGGGGAGCTTCATTCCAATAGGGTAAGGTAAGAGAGTTCTTGAATCTCAAACAAGGCTCTATGACTGTGCAAGAGTATGGGCTAAAGTTCACTTAGCTGTCTAATGCTCTGGATATGGTTGTTGATATGAGAGGGAGGATGGGAATGTATATTGATAGGATGAATAGAGGGATAAAGAAAGATGGGGGAGGAGCTATGCTTGTGAGTGACATGGACATCGAGAGGTTGATGACTTATGTGCAACAAGTTAACGAGGAGAGACAGCATGACAGAGAAGACTCCAGGAGTAAGAGAGCCAAGACATCCATCCGTGAGGTCTACAAGAGAGGGAATGGTAACAAATTCTAGTCAAGGACAGGACCATCATCTGCTAGTACTCCTATGCCCAAAACGAGGAATGATTAGAAGTGTCTGAACTTTGGAGCCCAGGGATCTGAGTCATGGGCTAGTGCAGCTCAAGGTTCACAGAGTGAGCCACCATGTGTTAAATGTGGCAGATTACAGTTGGGTAGATGTCGTGTAGGGAGTGATGTATGCATCAAGTGTGGTGAAGTGGGTCACTTCTAGAGAGAGTGTCAAAAGTGGGCTGATCGAGCTCAATCTTCTACACCAACCCCCATTAGCCATAGGAAATCAAAAAGTACTACATCAGGCGCAAGAGAAGATACAAACCCTTTGTATGCCATAGGAAGTCGCCAAGATCAGGAGAACTCCCCGGATGTTGTTATGGGTATGATTCGAGTCTTTACTCTTGATTTCTATTTTTTGATGGATCTTAGTGCCACATTTTCCTTTCCTCGCCTTGTATGGGAAAGAACCCGGCGTGGGTGCCACAAAAGAAGACTTCCAACGTTCCTTATGTAGCGAGTAGATTTGATAGAATCCCTGAGAGTCTTCTTGAACCCTTCATGTTTCTACTCCAGTGGGTGAGTCTATTCGAGTTGAGAGAATCCATAAAGCTTGTGTAGTGTCCATCTATCATAAGGATACCATTATTGATTTGGTTGAGTTAGAGATGACATATTTTGATGTGATCCTTGGTATAGATTGTCTTTACGCCTGTTATGCCTCCATTGATTGTAGAGCCTAAACTGTTAGGTTCTAATTCTCGAATAAATCGGTTCTAGAGTGGAAGGTGATTCTCTTGCACCTAAGGGAAAGTTTATCTCCTGCCTTAGGTCCAGAAAACTAATATCCAAAGGTTGTATCTATCACCTAGTGCGAGTTAAGTTTGATGATGTTCAGTCTCCTACCATTGAGTCAGTCTAGATTGTGAATGAGTTTCTTGAGGATCTGCCTGGAGTCCCTCCAGATAGGAAGATTGACTTTGAGATTGATGTTCTTCCCGATACACAGCCTATCTCAATTTCACCCTATAGGATGGCCTCTTAGGATTGATGTTCTTCCCAAGGCCTAGCCTATCTTAATTCCACCTTATAGGATGGCCCCCATTGAGTTGAAAGAGTTGAAAGGGAAGTTGAGAGAATTGTTAGAAAAGGGCTTTACCAAGTCGAGTTTCTCTTCTTCAGGTGCTATTGTCCTATTCGTGCGAAAGAATCATGGGTCTCTCAGAATGTGTTTCAACTATAGGCAACTGAACAAGTTCATGATAAAGAATAAATATCCTCCCCACAGGATAGATGATATGTTTGACCAACTTCAGGGTGCCTCTTTCTTTTAAATGATAGACTCAGATCTAGCTACCATCATTTGAAAGTGAGGGAATGTGATATTCCAAAGACAGCCTTTAGGACTAGATATGGCCATTTTGAGTTCTTGGTCATGTCCTGTGGATTTGCAAATGCACATGCAGCCTTCATGGATTTGATGAATAGGGTATTCATACAATATCTTGATATGTTTGTGATTGTGTTCATCAATGACATATTGGTGTATTCGAGAGATGAGGTGAAGCATGCCAATCACCTCAGAGTTGTTCTCCAAACAATTAAGGACCATAAGTTGTATCTGACATTTTTGAAATGTGAGTTTTGGCTCAAGTCAGTGGCCTTCCTAAGCCATGTTGTTTCTGGTGATGGTATTCGAGTAGTTTCCCAAAAGATGGAAGCGATTAAGAACTGGACCAAACCGACCTCTCCAATAGACATAAGGACTTTCTTGGGGTTGAAAAGCTACTACTGCAGAGTTGTTGATGGATTTTCTTCCCTATACATATCATTAACCAAACTAACTTATAAGAAGGTCAAATTTTAGTAGTCTGATGAATGTGAGAAGTGATTCCAAGATTCAAAGACTAGACTGACTACTGCACCAGTTTTACCCTTGGTCGTTGGGATAGAGGACTTAAAAGTATATTATAATGTGTAAAGAGTTGGATTGGTTGTGTATTGATGCAGAGGGGGAAAGTAATAGCCTATGCATCCAAATAACTTAAGGTTCATGAGTGGGACTATCCTACCCATGATCTTGAGTTGGCAGCGATGGTGTTTGCACTTAAAATCTAGTTCCATTACTTATATGGAGTGCATGTGGATGTGTTCAGTGACCACAAGAGTTTGCAGTATGTCTTCATTCAGAAAGAGCTCAACCTACATCAGAGGAGATGGTTAGAGTTGTTCAAGGATTATGACATGATCATTCTCTACCATCTAGGTCAAGATAACATTATAGTCGATGCTGTTAGCAGGTTGTCAATGGTATCACATCCCATATTGAGGAAGGATAGAAGGAGCTAGCTAAGGGAGTGCATCAATTGGCTCGATTGGAATTTCAACTTGAGCAGAATGATGAGGGATGAGTTAATGTTCAGAATGGGATGACTTCATGTTTAATGGTAGAGGTGAAAGAAAAGAAAGACCAAGACCCTATCACACTTCAATTGAAAGAGGTTGTCCACAAATAGAAAGTGATGGTCTTCTCTAAATGGGGAGATGGAGTTCTGAGGTACCAGGGTAGATTGTGCGTTCTAGATGGTGATGGTGTTCGAGATAGAATCATGGCTGAAGCCCAAAGCCCGAGATATTCAATTCACCCTGGCTCTAACATATGTACCATGACTTGAGAAAAGTCTATTGTTGGAGTGGAATGAAGAGAGATATTTCAGAATTTGTTTCCAAGTGCCCGAATTGCCAATAAGTTAAAGTTGAGCATCAAAGGCCATGTGGATTGACATAAAACATTGAGATTCCTAATTGGAAGTGGGAGATGATCAACATAGACTTCATTACTAGTCATCGAGGTCTCAGAAGCAACATGATTCGATATGGGTGATCCTAGATAGGATGAAAAAATCGGCTCACTTCTTAGCAATTAAGACGACTAACACATCAGAGGAGTATGCCAAGTTGTACACCTAGGAGATTGTGAGGTTGCATGGGGTTCTCTTGTTAATCATATTGGACAGAGGAGGTCAATTCACCTCCCAATTTTGGTGATCTTTCTAGAAGGGATTGGGTACTAAAGTGAATCTGAGCACTGCCCTTCATCCACAGACAATGGCTAGGCAGAGCATACAATTCAGACATTAGAAGATATGTTGAGAGCCTATTTCCTTGAATTCAATGGAAATTTGGATGATCACTTACCATTGATTGAATTTTCATATAACAATAGTTATGTTGCAAGCATTCAAATGGTTCCCTATGAAGCTTTGTATGGGAGGAGATGTAAATCACCCATTGGATAGTTTGAGGTTGGAGAAGTTGAGTTGATTGGATCTAATTTTGTCCATCAGTCAATGGAGAAGGTAAAGGTCATTAAAGAGAGGTTGAAGATTACACAGAGTCCCTAGAAATCTTACACTAATGTGAGGAGAAGATCCTTAGAGTTTGAGGTGAATGACTCGGTATACTTGAAAGTGTCACCTATGAATGGTATCATGACACTTGGGAAGAATGGGAAAATGAATCCTTATTATATTGGTCTTTATCAAATCGTAAAGATTATTAGGAAGGTTGTTATGAGTTAGGGTTTCTTTCCTAATTAGATGCCATTCATCTGGTGTTCAACATTTCGATATTGAAGAAATGCTTGGGAGCCCTTGCCTAGGTAATCCCTGTTGAGAGCATTGGTGTAAAGGATAGTTTGTCTTATAAGGAGATTTTGGTCCAAATCCTTGATCGTTAGGCTCGCTAGTTGAGAACCAAAGAGATTGCCTCAGTCAAAATCCTGTGGAGAAATCATTCATTGAGGAAGCCATGAGAATCTGAGAAAGAGATGAGAGCTAAATATCCACATCTATTATTTCCTAATGATGAGAATGTTAAAGGTGATGTTCTTACTCTTGACTACATTGATATTTCTATTCTTGAGTCTGAGAAGAGTTTTTGAGGTTGATGAGGAGTCGAGAATTTGAGTTATTGAGTGAGTATCGAGATGATCCTTGGGTCTATTCATGCATTGATGTCCACCTTTGCTTAACATTCTTGGACGAATGATTCCAAGGGGAGATGATATATCAACCGATATAATTACAAAAATACCCCTAGAGGAGAGATGTGCACATAATGCGTCTTCCCATGCTCCAATGGCAAATCTGAGGCTCGATATGCGATCAGCATGAACAATTAAGTCAAAAAGTGGTCTTGATTAACTTTAGAGAAATCGAATCAAAAGATATTTTTTGGTACAAAAATGAATTCCTGTTAGAATACGCGATAGGTGTACGACATGCACCTACCGCTGACCAACACTTGGATTTTGTTCAAAAATTTTCTACAGAAATAGAAAATCATTTGGAGAAATTTTGGTGAAAAACACAGAAAATTGACATGGTCCGCGTTGCGGACACCCTTGTTCCGAGGAGAACTCTTTTTTTCAAATTTTATGAGGGTATTCCAGACTATTCTTAGCCCCTCCCAAACTCAAAACATGATCTAAATGGGTCGTTTTAAGCATAAAATGTGTTTTAAACACAATTCCTAAATCATTCTAAGTTCTTGAAAAAGACTATGGCTAAAGAGAAGAGAAGAGGATTGAGGAATATAGGAGTTGGAGGAGCATTCTTAAGGATTGATTGACAAAAGATTCACACCAAGCATGTAAGGCTAAACTAAAGTATGTGATTGTTCTCCCATGTGCCCCATTGATTGTAATAGAGAAGTTGAGAGTCCATGTGTCCCCACACATGTTTCTTAAAATACTTTCATGATTATTTTCTTGAAAATTATATCTATTACATGTATTTTCATACGTTGATGATCATCATAAACTTGTTTTCTTGAATTGAATACTTTTCATGAGTTATTGTATAAACACTATATGTTGATTTGTAAAATCATGTATGAATGAACCTAGGGATGGTGTCTAGAGCCTTGACTTGAGTATGTTGATGGAAATCTTAATGTGAGTATGACGTTGAGTTAATTGAGCTTGATGATCCTATGAGTCTTCATAAGTGAGTTCTTAAGTTCTGTCTAAAGGACTTCTTCTAAAATAATGATTAGAGTTCTTGAGTCCTTAAATGAGAATTGAGTCAATGATATGAGTTAATGTCCCTGAAAACAAAAGAGGATTTTAGTGTTTGAGTTGACAAGATAATGAGAGTCTCCATGAGAATGATTTAGTTGATGAGTGCCTCCGTGAGGCTAATAGATATTTGGAGGAGTCTTATGAATATTTGGCCTTAGGAGGAGTATCAAGCACCAAAATGGGTAAATGTGAGTCTCACTCACACTCATTAACTACGTCATCAGCCATAGATGAGGATTGAACCATTACTTAAGATAGTCCCCTCTTGAGGTAAAGTCCCTGAAAGCAATAGAGGACTTCAGAGGTTAGCTCTCTTATGGATCATAGGCGTTCCTTAACTGGCAAGTACGAAATAGTTGTAGCAACATCAACGAGATTATTGTACAATCACTAACTCATAAGCAATTGTTGTTGAATAAGAGAAAGTCCTTGAAATTTCCAACCTTAAGTACTCTAAGTCGATTTGAGTTGAGTTGAGCTGAGTTTAGATCCATTTAGTTGAGTTGATTTGATTGATAAGAGTTGAGTTGAGTTGAACTGAGTTAAGGTCCATTTAGTTGAGTTGATTTGATTAATGTGGTTTGATTGATTGATGGGTCGCTTGTCTACTCTTTATTCTTGCTTTAGATAGACACTTTTGCATCTTTCCTGAGTATATTCTAAGTTGATGTTATTTCTATATTATTCTACCTATTTCTGTTTCATTCAGCCATTTTATATACTCCTATATTCCATGTACTGATGTCCCCATTAGATTTCATCATTTTATGATTCAGAGGCAGGTACTAGAGATTATCAACAAGTATATCATTGAAGATCTGAGGTTGAACTAAGTAGGTGAGTCTCCGTTACTTAGGAGGATCATTGTTTATTTTCATCTTGCTTATTAGAATTGTCTTGAGTTAGCTTTACTCTTGATTTGAGGTAGTCATGGGTCTGTCATTGGCACCGCTTGATAGTGACAGAGGCTTCATAGACTAGAGTTGAGTATTGATGTTAAGACTTATTGAGCTAGTTTCTTTCACACTAGCTTATTTATTTAATATGATATTTGATTTATAGATTGCTCATTCTTATCTTTAGTCTCACACTGAGTTTTTTGAGTTATATATTGAATGAATGGATGTGATGAGGCCAAGTGGTTCGCTTGGCAACTAACAATAATCTCTGAGTACCGGCCAGGTCTAGGTTATCCTCCCGGGGCGTGACAAATATATTACCATAAGAACAATCATTTACATTGAACTATTATGATCAAAACTAAGATGAAACAATTCTACCCCCAAAGTACTTAAATCCATGCACATAGGAGCATACAAGGTTCCTCCATACATAACAAAAGGTTAGAAATCCACTTGCCACAGATAAAGTCTCGAAATAAAGAAGGAATTACTGCCTTTCCCCTCCTACGGTGCTCCAAATCTCCACAGTCTATTCAAATATAGCATCACAATCACATAAAAAAGTCTAATCATACTAAAACCAATTCATTGTAAGAAAAAGGGTAAATTTGTGACCTATCACAACCAAAGCAAACATTAGAATTTTTCAAACATGGACCACCATGGTTTCTCCTACACTTTTGGTACTTAGGATGGGTCATCCCACCATTGCAACCTTGGAACCTTGAGTTAGGTATCCCATTATTAGCAAATCTCTTGTTAGGTGCATTAGAGGACCCATGACATTAGAACTTGTGACCTTGATGAAACTGGCCACCCTTAGAACCTTGGAAGCCACCCTCAAAACGAGGCCTCTTGGACTCCCATCTTCTCCGCTTTCTAAGCTTTTTCCCCTCAAGTTGTTTGGAATATGTTATGAGCTTAGACAAATCTATATCACTGACAAGTATTGCGGTGTGACACTTTTCATTTACCAAGTCAGACACCTTCGACACAAACTTATTCATCCTTGACTTGGGATCGGTAACCAAATGAGGAGCATACTTGGAGATCTTGTTGAATTTGAGGGCATAATCTCTCATACTTATTGAACCTTGCTTGAGGTTTATAAACTCCATCATCTTAGCCTCTCTTAACTTCATAGGGAAGAACCAATTGAGGAAGGAGGCTTTGAACTCCTCCCGAGGAATGGCATCATCATTTCTCCTATATAATTTCCATCGAGTATCTTTTGGAGAGATGGCTGAGTGGTTGATAGCCCAAAAAATTGGGCAATATGTTTGAGTTGTTAGGCCGCTAGTTCTGCCTTCTCCTCCGAATTAACCCCATGACAGATAGTACCTTATACACCTCATTCATGAACTCATAGGGGTCTTCCTCCGCCTTGGACCCATGAAACTCCAAAGGGTTCATCTTTGTGAAATCCCTCATCCTTGAGGCCGGAGTAGGATCATGAGGAGCTTGTGCACCTTAGTTCATTTGGTTAGTCATAACATGGGCCAATATTGTGATGGCATTCTAAAACTCATCTTGGGGTGCCCCTCCATCTTGAGAAGCTTGAGGAGCGGGAGCGGCCAATTGCTCTTCGGGTGTATAGGATCTCCTTGGTCTTCCTCTTAGTAGCATCATAAACTAGAAAAACAAATAGTATTCATTAGGGAGGAAGACTTAAGTTTGAACCTAAAGCATGATATAGATCATGAAGAAATGAAACATTTTCTAAAATGCCTCGTAGCCTCCCATTCATAGTTGTGGCACGTTTCACAACCATGAATAAGACTCTAATCATCATGGTGTGTTGGATTTATGAGATCATTAACAACCGAATGCTCTGATACCAAGCTTTTCATGACCCTAGCCTAGGGTCTAGACGTGACACAGCGAATGGGATGTCCGAAAACAACCCAAACAAGTATCTTGGCATATCTTGTACACATCCTTGGTTGAGGAAATGAAAATAAACATCAACAAGAATCAAATATAAAATGGGAAGAGGGACTAAAGGAAGTCTTTTATAAATATAGAAACATAAGAAGCGTGAATCTCAAAAGCATATACAAACTTAGTATCCAAAAACACCTCTAAATTTGAATAGAAGGGAGCCAAGAAGCTTTTCGGGCTCACCCTGTTAATAATATGTATACCATATAAGAAAGAAGTCTTAACATTGCATGAATAAAATTAGATATTGTCCTCAGAGTTGATGACTCACCAAATGCTTTCTGGAGAACCAACTAGTCATGTGGAGGAGGATAATCAAAAGGAGCTCTAATTCCTACTGGTGATATCATGTAGGCATAGAGTATGTGTTAGTACATTTTAATGTACTAAGTATGTGGGATGAAATGCAACAAAGACATAAGCCAATATATTCAAAATGCATAATCATAATCAATGGATATATAATCTCAATATGACATG
>JAABOM020062018.1:0-10548 GCA_011800125.2 Solanum clarkiae
CGCCTTATGACCCACAACGAAAAATGAGCCTTGCGACGAGACGCGGACATTCCCCATGCTGCGGTTCCCTCCGGTCCACAATATATGTTTACCAACTAAGTTTGTATTGATAGATTGCAATCAGTTTAATCAACAAACACTTTAAATAAAACAATTTAGACGTTTTCATTTTTCATTCAGAAATAGAGAAAGACATTTTGAATATGTGTAAATAAGAATCTTTTATTTGTTGAATAGAATTGTTTGTTGAAGTACATAAAAGAAACATATTTAATTTTAATAATTTGTTACTTTCCAAGAATCTACCATATATAAATTGCTCGATTAAAGTAATTATAATATACAATTTTTTCTTATTAAAAACTTTACATTACTACTTAGCTTGTTTCCCTCCCCATTTTCCCTTCCCTTCCCCTGCCCCCATTTTTTAAAAAAAAATTACTTAGCTTGTTGTATAAATTTGACAATAATAATTTGTATTAAATTAGTCAAAATGAAAAACACTCTCATCCTATTGGTTAGATTGAATGAAATATAACCAAAAAAGAACTCTATAATTATAGTAATGCTGAGCATAAAACTTATTTAATTTTAATAAATTGTTACTTTTTAAAAATCTGTCATACATAACCAGCTTCATTAAAATAAATTTTATATAATTATTGTGAAATATGAATATATGTATACATCTTTAGAATTCTCACTTCCTTTTCTGATAAATAAATATTTAGAATTTTCATATTTCTTCCGATAAATAAATATTCAAACTTTGTGAATATTGTCCTTGATTTTAAATACTTAAGTGATTAAATAAGATAAGATCAGGAAGATATAGATATAGATTAAAATAAAGATATAAAATTATTTTTCTTTTAACGAAAATTTTATTATCAAATTCAAATACTATATATATATAAACTAAATGGTCATAACAATACAAAAATGAAATCATCCAAATAAATTCAAAATGAGTTAAAAAAACTAAGTTCGCTTATAAAAAAATTCGCTAAACTGCTTGATAAACCTAAAACACTCCTTACAAATTCATTATCATTGTTCATCTTCTTACTCATAATTAAAAAAATAACTACAATCACGTACAACTATTAATTGTGTTAATGAATAATATAAACAACATACCACTAAAAGACACAAATAACTCTCAAGAGAATTCTTAACAAATAATATAAATGATATTTATTTGACTAAAGATTTTTAAAATCAAGTTATTTAAAATATAAAAATAGATATAACCAACAATAAAAGTTATGAAAAGTTTATATAAAAAAAATTATTTGACAAAAATTCAATTTGGACATTCGTTATGTGATCATTTGATAATATGTATTTTTCTGAGATCATAAATAAATAAACTACTTATAATGTCAATCTTGTAAGATTTACAATGTGAAAATAAAACTGCAGAATCAAAATAAAGCAAACAATCATATTCATGAAAGTCGATAAAATAGTGAAGCAAAAAAATGTATGTACAATTTGAAAAGGTATCTTAAATTTGAAAACTCCTATAATAATTAGGATAAGTGAAATAAAACAGGAAAAATTATAATCACTTTTAAAACTATAAATACAAAATCGTAAACAATTAGTATAGGCAATTTATTTAAAAAATATGATGTAAAAAGTAGTTGTGAGTTACAAATGGGCTTATTACAATTTTAAATTTTTTTTAAAAAAATTAATGGAAGAAATATGCATTTTTTTTTCTATAACTAAGGAGAAGTTAGGGGAGGATAGTTAAATAATTAGTATTAAAAATATGATAATTTCGGAAGAAAAGGAATCACACGTATTTTTTCATATATAATATATATTTATTGATTTAAAAAAAAACTGAAAATTAAGACTATTAAGTTGTCTTTTGAAACTATAATATTTCTTTTTTTAGGAAAAACACATGTTTCTCCTATTAAAATATTGTTTATCATGTTATGAAGACTTGTCATTTTGTAACAATTTATGTATTTTTTATTGACAATAACAATAATAAATTTTTGCAACAAACACACATGACAATTTAAAAAAAAATTAAAAACACACATATAACCATTTGATGTTCTTCATCGAGAAAACATTCGATTCACTCAAAGATCTTTAAATTAAAATTAAGAAAATTGATTGATCACATTCAATTATGAATTTTTTATCTTCTTAAAATTCTCGTTCTTTAGATTTTTTATTTAAATTACTTAGTTACGTCATGTTTATAATATAACGTAACTATAATATACTTCTAAGTAATCTTGTATTTATAATATATTTTTACATTGTAACGATTATAACTTTCTAATCTTGATTCGTTAAGTTATTTGTTATATTGTTGTGCACAAAAAGGATAAGTAAAAAGAATATAAGAATTTTTAAGAATGCAAAAATTTAAATTAAGAATAGTAGAAGAAAAATCTATACAAAATATATATTCTGTGATATATAATGTTATTTAAAATCAGCCAAGATAAAACAACAAAAAGAACACACAACTATATACATACTATCCTGTCCTCATTTCTTTATCATTTGCTTTAATCCTCACACTTGTGAAGATTAATATAATCGCTTTATGCTTTTTTTCTTGTTTTATCTCCAATTGGACATCATCCTCATTTTCTCTTTAAAAAATAAATTTTTTTTTATAAACTACGAAAAATTTATAAAGTTATAATTTTTCAAAAATAATGTGAATTAGTTATTAGAAAGACTAAAGCTATCTATACAGAATCAAAATATTGTAAATACATTCGCTGAATTTGTCATCAAATTTAGGCAATTGTTGACCTCTCTCTGCAAAATCTGACAAAAAATTAGTTGATTTTTTCGGAGAATTTATGAGGACATCATCGTTGTGTTCTGTGTCATGGAACACCGTATAAAAAATAATTGTAAACTACTTTAGCAATAGCAAACATATATAAATATTTCAGTTATTCTTTATTAATGGGTGCTTATGATTTAGGAACGGTTTTTTTTATAAATTACTGTTAAATTTGAATTTTAAATAAATACAATTTTGTGAACAGATAGATCAATTAATTTCTGAGTATATCCCTATAAGTTAGGAACACTTTTTTAGGAAAAGTATAGTAGTTAACTACTACTAAAATTTGAATTTTAAAAAAATGTTAAAATTTTAAATTAATCGTAAAAATTAGATATGTAGTATTTTTCAGTTATTCTCTCTCTATATATATTTATTTATTTTTAAACAATTGAAAATTCAAGACTCTTAAGTTGTCTTTTAAGGCTGTAACTTCTTCTTCTTCTTTTTTCTTTAGGGAAAACAGTCTACTAATACTTGAATTCCTAACTTTATATGACATTTCTAAATCAACTAACTTTACCTTTTATACATCTATTTATGTGATTTCTAAATCAACTAACTTTATCTTTTATACATCAATTTTCATTTTTTTAGACATAGATTTCTGTTTTTTAATTGACAGTTTTTGATCAATTTTTTATTTTACATATGAATATAATTAATTAAATTTTTTCAAAAATTTAAAATTTAAAAAATTGCAGTGCTGACACACGTCACTTTTGCTTCTCCTATTATATACAGATAGATTTTTATGTAATGTTCATTTGTTTAATTATTCATAATGATTTGGATTAAAATGTAAAAGTGATAAGTAGTTGAGATATATTAGGAGTTGGTAACAGTTTTATAAATTAAGATAATTTTTTCTTTTCCTTATACATGATGATAGCTGAAATCCTTTTTTTTATTTTTTAAATGAATTTTTTATTTTTTTATTTGGTTATTCAAAAGGTTTTGGATTAAAATGTGAAAGTGAGAATAAACATTTGTTGTTATTTTTAAATTAAAAATTTGATATATAAAAATTTATTTGTATAATTATTTAGAATGTGAAAGTGATAAATAGTTGAGATACATTAGAAATTGATAACTTCTCAATTGTATGAATAATAAATTTTTACAATTTTTTAGAATACAAAATGTAAGGAAAAGTTGTAACCATTCTTTTGAAATGTAAATAGCCATTTACTATAGTGTTAGAAAAAAAATGGAAAAGAGAATTATTTAGCTAGATAGCCATTTTTATGCGAGGATAACTTAGAAATATAGATTTATATAGAAGTATAAACCATTATTGATATTGTAAGATAACTATTCAATACGTATAGAAATACATCTCTTTAAAATTAATTAGTGTACATTTTTTAAATATTTCTTTTTATTTATCTATGTAAAAAGACAAATACAAGAAGTATTCATAATTTTTCAATTTAATCTTATTTATTGTTTAGTAATTTGTTTTGTTTAAAAAAGTCAAAAATAGAATAGAAATGTCTATTTAAAAATAGAGAGGGAGAGAAATAATCCTAAAAATACTAATCCATTTTTCCCCACAAAAGATTCACGAATTTTATGAAGTACTTTTTTGACAACCAATATTTATTTATTTTTTAAAAAAAATGGAGTAAAAATTATATTTTGATTTTGTTAGATTAGTTTATTCTTTAAAGTTTTTTCTTTTAAGGGTTCTAAATTCAATTTTTTCCCTAATGTTTAGGAATCAGTACATATAAGATCTTATCATTTACAATATTTCATGTATTTTAAAAATTAGGAAAAAAATACTTTACTTACGAAGAATTAAAATAAATTTTAGCAATGAATTTTAGACGCTTCATTGAAAAGAAAAACAACTTTTTGTTGGTTCACTTAAAATTTATTCCATAATTCAAAGATCTTAAAATTGAAATTAGAAAATTAATCAATCATATTCAATATTAATTCAATTTTTTTTTATATCATTATAGCATTATCATACAAAAGAATAGTAATATTTTGTATTAATTAATTAAAAAGGTCAAATTAAATATACATAAGCATACTTTCAATAGAAATGACTTAAAATTTTTTTTATTGAATTGGCAAAGAAACAACTTACCTTAATATCTTATTGAGAAACATGATAATAGTGATTTTACATAATTTTATGTGCACCTGCTAAATTTGAAATCGAAGAAATTCAGCAATAAATATAAAATAGCAAAACAACCTTTCCAATACTGTCTTGTTTCAAATTCTCTCACCAAAACAAATTAAAGACAATATCAATTCACTTGTTAGTTCTTTAAAAAATGAAGTATAATAAACATAATACGTGCCAATTTAGATAGATTAATTAACTATTTAATTACCAATTAAAAACTCATTCCTTAACTGAAAAATAATAAGTCTAAATCACAAATAAAGAAGAAAATATGAATGTGCAATTGTTTTAAAAAAAAGAATAAGAGAACCAACATCAATCCAAACTTGCTAGGTATACACCATATCCAAACATGGAAAGGATATCTACAATGATAACTCTCTTGCTTGTATAACCACCATCACTTATGGACTTATCTTATTGTTCCTGTATGTAATAAATATTATATATGTATAATTTATCGCTTTAATTTAAATCATGAAATTTTTTACTGCCCAAAACAAAGAGATTGGGAAAAAAAATGTAGAAACTGAAAGAGCATCATGAAAAGTAAGAAACTACTACCATCTTTATGCAGTTAAATGAAGATAAGAAGATAAGAGAATAAAAGAAATTCTGAAATTAGTAGATTTTTAAAAAGATAAAGTTAAGAGTAGTTTTTATTTTTTCAAATACGTGGGTAGTGGGGTTCAACGGTTTTTAGGGATAGGAGTAGTTATTATCGTGTTTTAGTAGTTATTATCGTGTTTTAAAAGAAATTTACATTTTTCTTGTTATTCTGAAAAAAAAAAAACCCCACTATCACCCACGTTAAAAGAAAAAGAAAAACTCACATGAATATCTCAATTAAAAAATATTTTCTTCTTTGTTATTTTCACCCCGACTATCTATATGAATTTGCTTGGCTCTAATATTTTAGAATTTCTTTATTTTTTTTAAAAATCTCTATCTCATTAAAATACATCCAACATGTTTGAGTTAGTTTTTTTAATATATTTTAAATCATCATATTTAAATTAATTTTTATCAAAATGTTATAAATAATTAATGACTTAAAAAGATATCTATCAAAATTTGTATAAAAAACTTTGACAAATTTAAGGTAATCCAAATTTGAATATCAAAAATATAATAATAATTTAAATAAATAAATTCTCATGTTATGTAAGATCTTGCCACGTGCCGGGAGGGTACCCTAGACGTGACTGGCACTCACAGACTATTGCTAGCCTCCAAGCGACCATCTAGTCTCATTGCCTTCGTTTAGTCAACTCAATATCGGAAGAAAATAGTTTAATAGCAAACAAAATCTATCTATGGGCTCAAGCCATCAACTTAGTTCATCTTGAATGAAATATAGAAAATGAAAGACAGTCTCAACATCAAAAGAAAAAGGGAAAGAACCCTCAATATCTACCATCAACATCTACGTCTATGAAGCCTCTATACTACTATCTGAGACGGTACCATGATAGGCCATGACTACCAAAAATTAAGTAAAAGACTATCAACCTAAGGAAAAGTAACCATCCTCTGAATGCAGGGGAGGACTCACCAACGTCAGGGAATTCGGAAAGCTCTGAACCTCAACGGTTGGGCTGCTGAAGTCCTCTGTCTACAGAATCTGTATCATAAAATGATGCAGCACCAAAAGGGTATTAGTACGTGGAATGTACTGTATGTAAAATGGGCTAAAGTAAATGGAACAAAATGACAATTACTCATCAATCACTCATCCTCACCTCAGAATAAAGGACAGGACTCTATCACCTCACTATCCATCAATCATCGAACAATCACATCACGTTAAAGTTCTATCATCAGGAGACCTATCTAGGAGTTTCTTGGACCTACACCCATCACGTATGAGTCAGTGATGGTACAATAAAGCGATGTCGTTGCGACATCCGCCCAGTACCTTGCCGGGGTAAAAAGGCGTACATCAAGGGTTTATAATAATAGTAAGTCCTCTTTTGGGACTAAGGAAACATCCGTTCTCACGGTTCAATCCTCTGCTATGCTAGCCACATAGTTAATGAGTGTGAATGGGACTTACTATTACTCATTTTTGGTGCTCAATACTCCTCCCAAGACTCAACATGCTCATAAGTCTTTCAATACATCAAGAACTTCCATCACTCAACCACTACGTGCAAGAATACTCACCTCATCTCATCATCTATCAACTCAAGGGGCAAGACTACCCCTTTAAATTAAGAATAATTATTCATTTAACTCTATCAACACTGTTTAGCTATCACAGCCATCAATGCACTCACCTCAAGACTCAGACTCAGTCAAACATCACACCCAGACGATCAAGGCTCTGGACATCCCCCTAAGTTCATTATTCAAGACTTTATAGAGACAATTTATACGAGTTAAATCATAATCACATGAATAATGCATGTATACAGTAAACTTTAAACATGATGATCATCATTTTAAGATATAAAATATAATTTAAAGAATATCTTCAAGAAATAAAGATAATATTCAAGGATTAAAGATAACAATCAAGAAACTTTCAAGAAATCACTAATCAAGACTCTAAGTATCAATTTTTTTCCATCCTAACTTTACATTGGGGCACATGGAAGAACAATTCCATGCTTTTGGGTAACCTTTACATACCTAGGATGAAGAATCTTTAAGTTTTCTTCAAAGAATTGTAATGTCTCTTGAACCCTTACGTTCTCACCTTTGCTTCTCTCTTAGAACTTACATAAAAGACTTAGAAAAATTATGAGTTTTGAAACTCTTTTTGTACGAAATATCTTTAAAAATACGTTTTGGGATATTAAAATATATTGGGGAAGGAAAAAATTGCCCTTCCCGAAGTTAAAAGAAAAAGAAGATTTTTGACACACTGGTATGCGAGCACGCCAGTTCGTTTGATTAAATTTTTTGAAAAATAGTTCCCATCAAAAATCAACAAAAAAACACAAGTACAATTTTGCACCCCTGGCGCGTCGCAGAGGGGGCGCGAATTTGCTACTGTTTTTGCACATTATGTATATTTTTGTAATTTGATCCAATTTGTTTTAAATTGGGTCGAGACCATTATCTGACTTGATTTTTTGCGCTGATGAAAAATTTGATTTTGGATTTTCGACCAGAGCTTTGGAAGATGCATTGTGCTCACGATGTATTTTAGGGGCATTTTGATAATTCTACAGGATGTTACATCATCTCAGCTGGCTTCTTACTCTTATTTATGATTTTGTTCTATTCTAGAGACAATATCATTTGACATTAGCGGCTCTTTTCGAATCTATTGTAATACATTAGAAGCTTGTTCACGTGACAACCAAGCTTTGGGGGATTTCCAATAAATTGACTTATTATCCTTAATTGAACTTTCATTTTTTTTTATAGTTTCGTACTTTTAAGGTTATAGTTGGGTTGTAGGCTGACTTGTCTTGGTGGGATAAGACGAGTGCCATCACGCCTGAATTTCGGGTCGTGACAAGTTGGTATTAGAGCCTAGGTTTATAGGTCTCACGTGCATACAAGCTGAGTCTAAGTAGAGTCTTAAGAATCTGTATGAAGACGTCCATACTTATCTTTGAGAGGCTATGGAGATTGTTAGGAAACTTGCCTTTATTTATTCTCTCTTATAGTACGTGGTTATGTTCATTGGTATTGAGTTATGTATGTGTTCTTTTGATGAGATAACAAGAGTGATTACTGATTGAGGCTTATAGTTAGAGATATGTATCCATTAGGTAACTAGTGAAGGGTTGAGTCAATGGCCATAAGCGTGATGAAAAAGTCAAAAGTATCCTATGATTGCCATGATGAGATGAGGCATATATAGAGAGCGGGTTAGTGTCAGAATGTGTTAGAGCATGCTCTAAACTAGAAGGAAGTGTATGTTGATATGTTGTAGTATTCATACTATAGAGGGTGAAGTGTAGCTCTTAAAGAAGGGGAAAGAGTGCTTTTTGTGTGATAGATCAAAATTAGGCTTATGATTGTATATGAGAGTTCATGAGATTCATAGAGTTATAAGTTTAGCTAGATAAGGAGGTATAGGGAATGGGTGAGTGGTACATGAGTTGTGAAGAAGGAATGTGTTGAGTGATTACTCTCTATGAGATTTTAGTAGCATTATGTTCTCTAAATTTTTTACCTAGTGATTGCAAGTTGGCATTAGAGAGGTATGTGATGGATGCACATGGTAGTTCTAGACCCTACACTTGAATTTTGAGGAATAGTGTTAAAGAGGAGGTAACATGATGATAGTGATAGTCCTTGTTGGAGATTTGACCTAAGAGTCTTGCTGTAGTGCGGGTTCAATGATAAAGATGTTGGCTGGCAAGGAGCATAGTGCTAGGAGTAGAGTAGAAGTATCCCTTAGATGGATATAATAAATTAAGGGAGAAGCACTAGGAAAGAGACGGTTTAAGTGGTTTAGGATATATAACCATGATTGGGTACAGATAGGTGAGGCTCTAAGTTATGACTGTTATGAGAACCTGAATAGTATATTTGAGATGTTGTTGCGGAGTAGGCTGATGTAAGTAATCTTTATCGTCATAAGAAGCTAAGCGATTGGGGCATATGAATAGATGATGATTAGTTCTCCGTCATAGTATTAAGTCTTATAAAAATAAGTTTATGAGAGCATAATGGTTGAGTATTAGCAGGCAAAAAAAAAAAAGATGTTAGAGTGCACTAATTGTGGAGAGTGATCATGTACACCAATAAGAGCAGCAAATATATATATATAGTTCCATAGAGACATGAGGAAGCTAAAAGTGATATTGTTGAAAGGAGTCTGAGTAGCCAGTTATATGTATGTGACCATAGAATAACAGAAGGGTTTAAGATACATATTCTTGTGGATAGTGATTCCTTGACCGTGTGGAGGTTTATGCTTATAGCCTAGTAGAGGAAATTGATTCACAAATTTAGAGAGAGGACCTTGAGAGCTAAGGGGGAGATGATGATGTGAGGAATCGAAGTAGATCTTGAGTTTTTGGATTGTGATAGGTTGATCAAGATGAGATATCAATTCTTTTCCGCCTCATATAGTCTTTATACTTCAGTTGAGGTAACATTTCATTCCCTTCGGGTGTATGACTGTTTATACCTATGGTATATTCCTATGCACATCATGTTGTTTTCTGACCTGCTGTGTTTTGAGGATGAAAAGAGATGAATCTGTTCATTAATTTTGATCTTACCTCCATGAGTCCAAGAGTTTCTTGTCCCGTGTTGAATGTGATGTGACTTGAGTTTTACACTGTGCATAGTTCTATTAACACAGAATGAACTTGATAGACGAGAGAGATTGTAATCTAGGAATGTTCTTAGATAAGATTTCTCGATTGAGAAATGTTCCTAGATAAGATTCTTGATTGAATCGTGCTAATGGTCTTCTTTCTAAGCTCTTTGAGTAATCCAACTTTCCCGCCTTGATAGAAGTGCAGATGATAGTAGAGAGATGAAGGTTGATGAGAGAAAGTGAGAGTTCTTGATTTTGATGTCATCTTATGCAAGCATTGACCTTCGGCTTGTTATTCCATTGTTGATGGTAGGATGTAAAGTATCAAGTTTC
>JAABOM020062019.1:0-44694 GCA_011800125.2 Solanum clarkiae
AAATGAGTCAATTTAAAAATCAGTCAACTTTTTCAAGTCAATCAAATCTTTAAAAGTTAGTCAATCTCCCTAATCGCTGGATAACCGCATTTAGCGTTATTTCAAGTGCGTAAAATCTTCTTGAAGTGGAAATGTGAAATCCGAACCCTTTCTCTGGATCTTAAAAAGATTTTTCTGTTAGATCTTTTTAAATGTTTATTGGTTTCCTAATTATCTTTAAAATTAGGTGGCGACTCTGTTTTTCTTTCCAAAAATTTCGAGAATTGGTTTTCACTTAATTTAATTGAGTCTTAAACTAATTTTTGATTTTTTTTTCAAAAAAGCCATTTTTTATGTATAACACACATATATAATGGTCTTCATCGATCATTGTGAAATTTAATGAAATCACCTCTTTATGGAATCTCAAGTACCAGTGCTTTAAAGATTGCTTTAGATCATAAATTATTTTTTAAAACTTATAAATCTTTTTTTTTCCTTGGCCTTTAATAATGAAACCTATAGATTGTTCTATGTAGATTTTTTCATTTAATTCTCCATTGAGAAAAAAAAAATATTCACATCCATTTGGTGTAATTCTAGATCTAAACATACAACAATAGCCAAGAGAATTTGTAGAGAGCTAAACTTTATAACTGGTAAAAGAGATTCCTCATAATCTATTTCAACTTCTTGAGTAAAACTTTTAACCACCAGTCGAGCTTTGTGTCTCTCTATTGACCCATCCGATTTACGTTTAACTTTGAGAATCTACTTATCCTAATATCTTTACATCTTTTTGAAAGGTCAACTAGATCCCACACTTTGTTAATTTTCATAGACTTCAATTTTTTTTCATCGCTTTTAACCATTCATCCCTTTGAGGCTCGATAAAGCCTCAGTCATAGAGTCAGGTTCATCTAACTCTATTGGAGATACCAAGAAAATATAATTTTCTATCTCATAAGATCGTTTAGGTACTCCTTTTCTTGTACTCTTATGTAGTTGAAGTTCAGATTTCTTTATAGGAATTCAAGATTCAGAACTCCTACTTAGATTAGGAATCTTCTCTTAATCAATTGTCCCATCAAATATATCTGGTGACATTATCTGATTTTCTAAATTCAACAATTTTGAAGAGAGAATCACCTTCAATTATATTACCCGTTTTGGGGAAATTATTTTCCAAACATCTGACATTTCACGATTCAATTTCAGGCACACTTTCATCTTGTAATTCATCAACGAACACATACCTTTTGGAGCGTTCGGAGTATCTTATGAAAATATATTTCTTTCCTTTTGAACTTAATTTACCAAGCTCACCCAAATAATCTTTAATATATGCAACACAATTTCAAGATCTTAGATCATTTAGTTTTGTTTTATGATTAGTCTAAAGTTCAAAAGAAAAGGATGTTACTTCTTTAAAATGCACTTCATTCAATATGTGGGCCGCAGTCAATAGTGCATCCCCCAAAAAAGAGATAAGAAAATTTGTCTATGCCATTATTGAGCTTACTATATCCAATAATGTCCTATTCACTCTTTCAATCACACCATGGCACACCCCAGGAGGTTACCCAAGATGTGGCAGACACTCAGAGACTATTGCTAGTCCCCAAGTGAACCATTTGGACTCATCACTTTCATTCAATCAATAAACTCTACTAATCAGCAGAAGACTTAAGGAAGTAAATGAGGACATCTCATCTAGTCTCAAAATAATATCATAAGTAAAAATGTTAGTAGAAAGAACTAGCTCAACGATCTTAACGTCAATATTTGACTCTAGTCTATAAAGCCTCTATAACTATCATATCAAGGGTGTCAATGACAAATCCATGGCTACCTCAAATCAAAATAAGCTATCAAGTCTAACTCTATAAGCAAGATGAAATAAAAGTAATGAATCCTCCGAAGTAGGGGAGGCTCACCAGTCAGCTGAACGTCCTAGATCCTAAACAATGCACCTATTGATGATCTTTAATCCTTGTATCTGCATCATAAAATAATGCAATGCCAAGTGGCGTCAGTACGTGGAATGTACGGTAGGTAAAATAGCTGAATAAAATTGAAATAGGTAGAATAATATGAAATAATAGTCGACTCGATATAGTAACCAATCAACATGTCAAATGTCTATCTAAAGCAAAAGTAAAGGGTAGACAAGTGACCCATCAAACCAAATCAGACTCATCTCAAGGAACTCATCTAATCTCAACTCAGAGTACTCAAGGTGAGAACTTTCTGGGAGTTCTTCTTATCCGATAACAATACTTTATGAGCCAGCAATTGTACAACAACCCTCCATTGTTGCCACAACCGTTTAGTACTTGCTAAGTAGAGAACGAATAGAATCCATTAGGGAAACTGCAATAAACAAGTCCTCTATTATTTCAAGGACTCTCTTTAGAGGAATCACAATGTAATGTGATGGTTCTAATCCTCACCTATGCTTGGCAACATAGTTTGATGAGTGCGAGTTGGATTTAATTTTACTCTTTTGGTGCTCAACAATCCTCCCAAGACTCGATGCTCAAAAGACAATCAATCCAATCAAATCATCTCAACTAACTCATCTCAAATCAACCTCAAAGTGGTACTCATCATTCAATTAGTCTCATAGAGACTCCAATCATCTAATCAATTCAACTCTCAATCAATAGCTCAAGGCTTAGGACAATCATTAGGGAACAATCGAACAGACAGACCATTAGAGTTCATTTATGGATACTCACAGGACTATTACGTTCTATCATCTCATCATCATTCTCACATCATAACCACAATCGACATTCTCAAATCAAGGCTCTAGAATCAATTCCTAAGTTCATTCATGCATGCTTTCAAAAGTTAACATATAATATTTGTACAATATCTCAAGAAAACTATTCAATTCAAGAAAATAAGTTTATGATGATCATCAATATATGAAAATACATGTAATAGATATAATTTTTAAGTAAATAATCAAGAAAGTATTTCAAAAAATATGTATAGGGACTCATGAACTCTCAACTCCTCTATTATCATCAATGGGGTACATAGGAGAATAATCTCACGCTTTAGTTTTGCCTTACATACCTGAAAAGTTGATATTGCAATAGAAATTTGATGAATACTAGCTTTCTTGGAGAAAATCCTCAATCTTAATAGTTCTTTTAAAGTGAAAGAACATGGAAGGATATTGGTTAAAGGAATTCTCTTTGATTATTGAATTCTTGACTTAGAATCTTTATAGTTCTTGATGAAGAACCCTAATTCTTGAAAAGGAAGAATCAAGGAATCCTTGGAATTGAATTCGTTTTCTTGAAACCCTAGATTATGATTTAAGATTATATCAGAGATTCATGAATAGATGAAGAAACTTGGGTTGGGTAGTTTTAAATTTATTAAGAATAACTTACCTTGATGATGAATCTTGAAAGCTAACTCTAAATTGATGATTTTCTTGATGATTCTTGAGCGTTTATGTTTAGGAGGGAAGGAGAGGGTTTTAATTATGAAAATTGACATTTTATGCGTATTGGGACTTTAAATAGACCAGTAAGGTTTTAGGATAAAGTAACCTCAAAATAAAACGAAAGGAGGCCATTTAGCTTATCCAGAAAGGGTTTGCGTCAGGTCCACGATGTGGAGCTATCGCGGACATTCAGACAACTCTGCAGGTCTTTAGTAAAATGGTCATAACTTTCTACTCCGAACTTTGATTAAGGCGAAATTAGATGCGCTGGAAAGCTAATTCAAATATCCTCGATATGATATATTATGACTCACCTAACTCGTTATACTTTAGGAGGTATGGTCATTTGAAGTTGACTCTTCTAACAACTCATAAGAAAACTTAGTTGGTGGAAATTCTTTGGACTTAACTTGATGTTAAAGATCCCTTATGACTCCAAATCACATCTAACATACTTTAAATACTTAGAAATTGATCCTCACATGTATATACAATCTAAAAGTCATTGGTACACCTAAAGTTTATAAAATCTTACACTGGAACTCAAACGCTAAAAAACGTTTTTAGCTTAACTTCGTACTGGAGGGTTCAAGCGACGTTAGATCATCTCCAATTCTATTTCCAAACTAAGAAATTGAATTTAACACCTATAATCATTTAGAAATCATCAATTAAAATCCTATATCATCTGAAGGACGACTCGATCTTAGCTTAAAAAAATTGGGCTGTTACATTATCTCCCCCTTGGGATCATTCGTCCTCGATTGATGAGTAAGGATGGACGTCAAGGCATGAATAACAATCAAAGCTCCTCTCAATACTCACTCACTCAATCAAACTCTCAATTCCTTATAAATATTAACAATCTCTATTTAGACTCTTGAATAACCATATCAACTCGGGAATAGACAATTCAATTTAAATCAAGAGTAAGAAAATTACCTCAAACATTCTCATCATCAGGAACGAATGAAACGTCGAAACTCAATCAATTCAAATCATTTAAACACCTCATCAATCAATTGTTCGAACTCAAGAAGGAAGTCACCAATTCTAATCGGGAACAGGACCATCGTGATATACAAGACTCTATGGATAACGCTCAAGCCTAGCTCCTCCTCAATTGTGCTCCTTTTAAAATCTACGTCTAACCACATTCTCTCATTCTATTTCAAACCTAACTCTAAGTCCCAATATTCTAGTCCTAAGATGATCATTATTATACCAATCTAACCCCTCAAAATTGATGTTTCATATTTCTATAGTAACCTGTATTTAGAGAATACTGCTCATTCCCATCACTCTAATACACTCACATAATAGAAACCACATATTTAAGCCTATCACTCCAACCACTTGATGGCCTCTTTAAGGTCAATATCACATGAGAATCTTCAAGCCAACTATAGTACCTTACACCCTTGATCGCATGAACTATTACCACAAGAGATACTAATATTCTTTTACCTATCTATTAGGCTCATTACAATTTCTCTAAATCCTCATCCACATCTATAACCTTAAAATGAAATGGCATTACATCATCTTCAGAACCAAGAACTCTCACTTTCTCTTATCAACCAACATTCTTCTGCTATCATCAACATTTCTATCAAGACTGGATAGCAGGATTACTCAAAGGGCTTAGAATAAAAGATCATTAGCATGATTCAATCGAGAAATCTTATATGAGGATATTATAATGAAGTACAATATCTCTCATCTATCAAGACTCATTTTGAGTTCACAGATCTACACACAGTGTAAAACTCAGGTCATATCTCCTTCAACATAGGACTGGGAACCCTTAGATCCATGACATGAGATCAAAATTGCTGAATGAAGTCATCACTTCTCGTCCTCACAACTCAACATGAATGACAATCAATAAGTGGTGCATAGGACTAGGCCATAGGCATGACAGTCATACACCAGACAAGAATGGAATATTACCTCAACTAAAGTATAAGAACTGTATGAGATAGAAAAAAATTGATATCTCATCTTGATAAACCCACCTCTATCTAAAACTCAAGATCTACTCTGTTTTATCACCTCATCATCTCCCCTTTATCTCAAAGGTTGTTTCTCTAAGTTTATGAATCAACTCATCTTTCTAAACTATACGTACATATCTCCACACGGTCAAGGAATCACTTTCCACAAAAATATCTTAAACTCTTCTGTTATACTATAGTCGTATATATATAAATAGTCACTAAGATTCCCTTCGAAAATACCACTCTTGGGTTCGTCCTATCTCTATAGAAATCTTTCTATATTTGCTACCCTTATTGACACACATAACCACTTTCCACAACTCTTACAATCTAACCTCTTCTTTTTTTCCTGCTAACGCTCAACTTCTGTGCTCCCATAAATTCATTTGCATAAGGATTAGACTATCATTGAAAACTCATCATCTATCCATAATCCCGGATCGAATCATTTACTAAGAATGACAAAGCATTTTTACATCAACCTACTCTACATTAGCAACTCAAAAATACTGTTGAGATTCTTAAAGCAGTCATAACTTAGAGCTTCGCACATCTTTACACGATAATGGGTACACATCTCAAGCCTCTTCTTATCTATTGAGCTATCCTCATTTCACTAGTCTTACCTAATGGACACTTGTACCCTGCCCATAATATCGCTTTCCTTACAAATTAGCATCTTCATACACTATGGCAAACCTCTTAGAGAATTCTCCAACTAAGACTATCACTCTCACGATACTATCTCTTCTTTCACACTACTCCTCAAAATTCAAGCTTATTTCACACTACTCCTCAAAATTCAAGCTTAGGATTTAGCATTAACATATGCATCACCAACTTCCCTCATATTATATACCAACTTGTAACTGCTAGATAAAAATTAGGAATATAGGCTTACTAAAATCTCATAGCGAATACGTAATCAACACATCCCCTCTTCATAACTCAAATAAAACTCACCCATTCACTATGCTTCCTCATCTGGCTAAGCTCATAATTCTATGAATCTCGTGAACTCTCACTTACGAATCATAGGCCTAGTTTAGATCTATCACATTTAAAGTACTTTTTCCCCCTATTTCAACATTTATACTTCACGCTCAATAGTATGAATACTACAACACATCAACATAAACTTCCTTCTAGTCTTGAGTATGCTCTAACACATTCTTATAATAACTCTTTCTCTATATCTCATCATGAAAATCAAAGGGTTCTAACTACTCTTTCATCAAAATTTATGGTAACACACTCATCACCCTATTACTCAACTATTAGACAATAACTCTAGTTTTAAGACTCAATAAATTATCACTCTCACTATCTCGTCCTTTCCTTTATCAGCTCTTCTTGGAAACATGATCAAAATTCTATAAACGCGTAATGCAAGAATTAGAAGAGAGCTTTTCATAGAGTGTAACTCTATCGCATGATTTAGAATATGAAAGAAGTGAGATAATTACTAATGTCCTATAGCCTCCATATTATGGATATGGAGCTCTTCACACAAATAATAAGGAATTTGCTAGACACGGATTCATAGTCTCCTTAGGACTCTAGAACTAGTGCTTTGACACCAAGTTTGTCACACCCCAGAAGGTTATCCAAGATGTGGCTAGCACCCAAAGATTATTGCTAGTCCCCAAGAGAACCACTTAAACTGATCACTTTCATTCAGATAATAAACTCTCCTAATCAACAAAAGACATAAGGAAGTAAATGAGTACATCACATATCATAAGTAAAAAGGCTAGTAGAATGAACTAACTCAATAATCTTAACATCAACATTTGACTCTAATCTATGAAGCTTCTATCACTATCATATCAAGCGGTGCCAATGACAGACTCATGGCTACCTCAAATCAAAATAAGCTATCAAGTCTAACTCTATAAGCAAGATGAAATAAAAGTAATGAATCCTTCGAAGTAGGGAAGACTCACCAGTCAGCTGAACGTCCTAGATCCTCAACAATTCACATGTTGATGATCTCTAATCCCTGTATTTGCATCTTCAAATGATGTATTGATGAGTGACATCAGTACGTGGAATGTATAGTAGGTAAAATAGTTGAATGAAACCGAAATAGGTAAAATAAAATGAAATAACAATCGACTTGATATATAACCAATCCACATGTCAAATGTCTACCTAAAGCAAGTGTAAAGAGTAGACACGTTACCCATCAAACCAATCAAGCTACATCAATTAAATCAAACTCATCTCATCTCAACTCATAGTATTCAAGGTGGGAGCTTTTTGGGAGTTTCTCTTATACGACAATAATCACTACGAGCCAGTGATTGTACAATAAGATGCCATTATTACCACAGTTGTTCCGTACTTGTCAGGTAGAGAACGAATCAAATCTACTAGGAAAACTACAATCAACAAGTCTATTGTTTCAGCGATTCTCTCAAGAGGAAGCCACAATGTAATATGATGGTTCTAATCCTCCCCTGCGCTAGGCCACATAGTTTGATAAGTGCGAGTTAGATTAACTCTTACTCTTTCGATACTCAAATCTCCTCCCAAAACTTGATGCTCATAAGATAATTAATCCAATCAAATCATCTCAATCAACTCATCTTGAATTAGCCTTAGGGAGACACTCATCATTCAATAAGTCTCATAGAGACTCCAACCATCTCATCAATTCAACTCTCAATCAATAGCTCAAGGCTTAGGACTATCATAAGGGAATAATCGAATAGGCAGATTATTAAAGTTCATTTATGAATACTCACAGGATTATCAAGTTCTATCATCTCATCATCATTTTTACATCAAAATCACAATTGATATCCTCAAATCAAGACTCTAGACTCAATCCCTAGGTTTATTCATGCATACTTTCAAAAGTCAACATATAGGGTTTGTACAATATCTCATGAAAAGTATTCAATTCAAGAAAATAAGTTTATGATGATCATCAATATATTAAAATACATGTAATATATATAATTTTTAAGTAAATAATCAAGAAAGTATTTCAAGAAATATGTATGGGGACTCATGGACTCTCAACTCATCTATTACCATCAATGGGGTAGGTAGGAGAACAATCCCATGCTTTAGTTTAGTCTTACATACCTGGAAAGTTGATATTACAATTGAAATTTGATGAATACTAGTTTTCTAGGAGAAAATCCTCGATCTTGGTAGTTCTTTTAAAGTGAAAGAACTTGGAAGGACGTTGGTTCAAGGAATTCTCTTTGATTCTTGAATTCCTGACTTAGAATCTATAGAGTTCTTGATGAAGAATCCTAATTCTTGAAAAAGAAGAATCAAAGAATCCTTTCTTGGAATTCTTGAATTCGTTTTCTTGAAATTCTAGGTCATGATTTAAGATTATATTAGAGATTCATGAGTAGATGAAGAAACATGGGTTGGATAACTTGAAATTTATGAAGAATAACTTACACCGATGATGAATCTTGAAAGCTAACTCTAGCTTGATGATTTTCTTGATGATTCTTGAGTGTTTATATTTTAGAGCGAAGGAGAGAATTTTAATTATAAAAATTGATATTTTATACGTTTTGGGACCTTAAATAAACTCTCAAATGTTTTGGATAAAATTACCCTAATAAAAAAAGAAAGAATGTCATTTAGCTTAACGAGAAAGGATTCGTGTCAGGTCCGCTCTGTCGTGGACCCTCAGACAACTCTGCAGGTCTTTAGTATAATGGTCATAACTTTCTACTTTGAACTTTGATTAAGACAAAATTAGATGCGTTGGAAAGCTAATTCAAATATCTTCAATTTTATATATTATGGTTCACCTAAATCGTTATACTTTAGGATATATAGTCATTTGAAGTTGACCCTTTTATCAACTCATATGAAAACTTAGTCGGTAGAAATTCTTTGGACTTAACTTGATGTAAAAGATCCCTTATGACTCTAAATCACATCTAATATACTTTAAATACTTAGGAATTGATCCTAACATGTATATACAACCTAAAAGTCAGTGGTTCACCTAAATTTTATAAAATCTTACATTGAAGCTCAAACACTAAGAAAGTTTTTAGCTTAACTTCATACTGGAGGATTCATGTAACCTTAGACTATCTCTAATTCTATTTCTAAACTAAGAAATTGACTTTAACACCTATAGTCAATTAAAATTCTATATCATCTGAAGGATGGCTCAATCTTAGCTTAAAAAAAGTTGGAGTTTTACACACCATTTTGTTTGGGTGTGTAAGAAGTAGTTACTTGTGTGTAAGAAGTAGTTACTTATCTGATTATGCCCTTTTCATTACATGATTTTTTAGATTGATTTGATAAATATTCACATCCTCAGTCGATTCTTAGAATCTTTGTTCTTTTATTTAATTGATTTTGACCTTCATTCATATATCTTTTAAAGCACTTAAGTGCTTCAGAATTGTGAGAATCAAGTAAATATAACTAAAGTGCATGAAATCGTCAATAAAGTAATGAAATATGTGATACCATAACTTTCCCTCACATTCATTGGACCATAAATATTAGAATGGATTATTTGAAATGGGAACTCAACTCTCTTAGCTTTCCTGAATGGTTTTCGTGTAATCTTTCTGGCAAGATAATTTGACAAGTTGAAAATTAATTTTTGAATAAAGGACTCAAATGTTGTTCTTTTATCAACCTATTCACTCGTTCTTCCCCTATATGACCTAATTTCTCATGCCATGTAATAACATCTATATTATTATTACTTGAAGAATATGCAATTATACAATGAACAATATAATAGTCATAAGTTGAAAGATTACAATCTAAAATTATGAAGCAATCAAAATAAAGTTCAAAATCATGCAAAATATTACCTAGTGATATTCTTACATCACTGCAACTAAAAAACAAATCGAAACCAAAACCTAAAAGAACAAAGACATATAATAAGTTTTATTGAAATCTTTGGAGTATATAGAATGCCATGCAATATCAAAAGTCGGCCACTATGCAAGTTTATTTTGCAAGTGCCTATTCCCTTGACTTTTAACCTAGCATTATTTCTACATAAAGCCATCTTGATTCAGGTGAAACTTGATGAAACTCCACAAATGCTTCTCGATCTCGACTCACATGGTCGGTAGATCCTGAGTCTATAATCCATATAGGATAAGACTCAGTAAGTTAAAAAAGTGCTTGAAACATATACAACACATGGAGATGCATTTTAAAATGCTACCTTTTTTGGCTCAATACATCTGCGAGCGAAATACCCTAAAATTTAGTAATTGTAGCACTTCATTTTTCTTTTGTCTCTTTTCTTAAAAAAATATCTTTTCGTGAAACTTGATTTGTTCTTTTTCTCCGAGGGTCCTTCCTTGGTCTCCTTACCCTTTCATTTCTTCTTCTAATTTTTCTTGCGCTTGAAATCTGAAGATTTTGTACCACTTGATTTAGCCACAAAAACATTCGTAGTAACTTTAGCAGTACCAAGCTGCTCGTCTTCAAGTTAAATATATTGCGCAACATCAGAAATATTTTGATTCTTTCATTGTGGGTTAAGTTAACCTTTAAATATTCCCAACTTTTAGGAAGGGGTCAAATCACTGGTTGCATCTGTTGCTCATCCGAGAGAACGTGACTAGCATTCTTAAGTTGTGCTATCATACTTTTATCTACCTAATAGCCACAAATTGATCTATTGAGAATTTTTTATACACCCGTTGATCTAAATACGCATTCATAACTATACATATTTTTAAATTCTGAAAATTGGAATGATCTTTAATCTGCGAAAATAATTCTGCATATGAATTTCACTCCATTATTTTCATGACTGTACCTATGACTTTCTCCGTTAAATTTGCATATTGTAGCATTGATATTATATTGTTCAATTCATGGTGTGTCATGGAAATATAGCTGAAAGTAACATGTCTGTGATCCTTTCTGATAAAAAATAGGAGATTGTGATATACTTTTTTGAGCCTTTTAAAACTACAAAGTCTTTTCCTAAAAGATACCATTTCTTTATCAAAGCTTTAATCCAAATGATGTAAAAGCAAAGATGCTATTATAATCTCTTTTGTTTTTTCAAAATAATTTGACTTCTTCTGACTTAGCCATAAATAATTCGTATAATTAACCATTGACTTCGTCCAGTGCCAACTTAATATATCCAGTCTAACAAAAAATGTTGGTGGCTCATATTCAAATTTCTTGACTTTACAGTAGATGCATTTTGTATTTTCCCACAACTTATGAGTAGATGTTAGTGATAAGTTGCCATCAATATCTCCTAAACCGCAGATTCGAATTAAACAAATTCAAACTTGAAAAAATCTTTCTTATTTTTGAAAAATGAGGGGCAAATGATTGATCAAGAAAGATCTTTTATTCTTCTTAAATATAAGATCATGATTGGACACAATTTAAAATTAAATGTATTAGTGTAACGTTATTTGTTGGTGAAATCAATCAAAAATCTTTAAGTAAATGCGTGATCATCTATTTAATGAAATGCACCTCCAGCATCATTTTTCTCTAACAATGATTTAAGTAGCTAACTCTTTTTTTTTTTTTTTTGAGTCTACAACTATGGTTCTTCAACGTGCCCATCTTCTAATAAATTAGTTGATGTCACATATTTTTATATCTTGCATAATGCCCTTTCTTCATCCGAAAGCATTTTACATTTGAGCGCTATTAAATTTTTGATGTATTCATGTGAGTATCCTGGAATTATAAATTATCTATAATGTTCAATTCTATTTGTATACTTTAATGTTTGTTAAACTAACCTATAGATTTCATTTGCGAATTTAATTGAAAATCCATGAGTGATTATCTTGGCTTTGAGCTTACGATCATCAATTTCAATTCAAAAATTTTGTAAATTCAGTATATGTCAATTTGATATTGACAAATCTAAAATCAGTATGATAATCATGTTATGCGTAAATTGGATCTTACTAAAAGTATCAGATTCTTATAACTTAACTATATAATAAAAATTTAAAGCACTTATTCATCAGGTTATGGTTGCATAAGCATCTTTTTTAATACATAAAGAAAGCTAATCAAGTTTTTCAAATTCACACCATCAGATTAATATTGCTCACTATACAATTTTTTTTCCAAACAAACTAATTTTTTCTCTGTTGATGACGGTTAAATACATGCCTATATGTTGTAAATTTTATATTTTTTATTTATTTTAAAGGGAGATGATGTACATGTTCTTTGATGACCCTTTTCAGTATATCCTCATTGTATTTTGTTCATCCTCATCATTTATCGGTGTTTCATAATCAAGTTAATGTATATCGTTAGCATGTAAAATCCTTCTTTGATTTACATTATCCCTATCATCTCTATTAAGCTAGATATAATATCTAGGGAGCACAAGACTTTTGAAATAGTAATAGTTAACCAATATCATACCCAAGATCTCTTTTGTAGTAATGGAGTGTAAGTGCATCGGTTAATGAATGAGTATGAGATTTCTAAATAAAAATCACTTCTTCTGCTGTTGTATTGTCCTACTGTACTTTGCTTTTGTTATTGGTGGATTCTTCATAAGAAAATAACCCGTATATGAGAGTGCTAAAGACATAAGTTCATTTATTACCAATATTATAAATGTACAAGATTAACATTAGAGCTACAAGAACATAATACGACCTCTAAATATATATTAAATACATTCCTAATTGCCATACGTTCATAACCATGATTTCTATATTTGTCTTGCATCTTCTACTGGCATCTTAACATCATAGCAGTGGTGTCAAAATTTGTATTGCATCTTCTACTAACATTTTCTTCAGTGCATTCAATTATGTGTTGTTCTCTTTTTTGGAGTTGCCTTCCCCTGACTGATTCTCTTATCCTAGTGCACATTCCTTCGCAATCAATTGGTTCATTTACCATGGGGATACAAGCAGTAGTAAGGGTGGCAACAGATTCAACACCTCCTGGTATCAGTATCAGTCCATCCTGATTCATTACCGAATCTAGTGCTGATTCGATCGAATCCAGCCAAGGGAGTATCGATATGGCTTATGGGATAGAAGTTTAAGTCCCAGTCCGAAACTATCCGTTTCGGCCTGGTACTTATCGATTTTTCTCTTTTTTTTTTTTAAAAAAATATTAGTAATTGGTCGTTGGGGGATGGGGCCACCCCAACGGCTCAAATTGAGCATTTTCCAAAATATAGTTGTTTTTCCAACAGTATCTCCCCCCACCCCTTTTTATTTTAACCCCAAAAGTTTTTTTTTATACTTAAATTTCATATTTTCAAATATAAAAATTCATACCCTTTTACATTATTTTTCATACCAATTCTCTCTCAACTTTCTCAACTCTCTTAGTTTTCTCTACTCTCAAGGTAATTATTTATTATTTAATTTTAATTCTCAAATTCTTAATTTTGTTAATTTAAGTAGTTTGGAAATTTTGGTGGATTAATTTGGAGAATCTTCAAGCTTCAAATTTTATCAATTTTTGACTTCTATCTCTGCTTTTACATAGAAGTTCGGTACATTTGTTCCAACTTACAATTTCATCTCTTTAGTTTTCATTTTTTACTAGTTTAATTATTTATTTTTTTTAATTCATATTATATTTAATTTCCTTACTTCTAAAATTTTAATATGGATTTTAGTAGAAAAGGAAAAGGAAAAAATACATTTTTTAGTGGAATTGCTAATGCATTAATCGAAAAAAATAAATCAATTGGTACTTCTTCGAAATTTAAATCAAGACAACCACCACTAAGAATTAATACAAAAGATTTTACACATGTTGATGAAACTTTTTTAATATTAATTCTAATACTAACTTAGATCATGAATTTTTTGAAAGAAGATTTGATAATTTTAATGAGTCACTAGATCAAAGTGATAATGAAATTAATGATTATGATTCTTATTTTTGAGGATGATGAAACACAATTACTATTTACTGCTACTAGTTCCACTACTCCCGCTACCGTCCCTCCGTTCATCCTTCTAGGAGTAAGCCCAAGGCAGAATGCCCAAAAAATTGATTATTCGGTAATTTATGACCAAAAGTGAAGATAAAACTAAAGAGATTTGTAATAAATGTAAAAATATTTGAAATGATAAAATTTCGAGAAAGAGGGATGGAATGAATCATTTAAGAATTCATTTGATGTGTTGTTGTAAATGAGTATTTTTGCAAGTTAATGCTATACCGGAGGCTAAAAACTATGGTACTTCCCTTCCCGATTCATTCGTAGGAATATTGTAACGATCCGACCTAGGGCCTAATCATCACACAGTAAATAAGATATCCAAAGGCATCTCATCCAAGCCATCTTTAATATCTTAAGAAATCATAGACATAAATTTAAACTTTTGCAAAATAAAAATGGAGAAAAGGTCTAGGAGACCAAATTATGACAATGAAGCAACATTAAAAATAAACATTAACATTTGTCCGTAATATATACCGACAAAAGCATAGATGGACTAAACCAATATCGGTCGATTTTCATCAAATAGAAAAAACTCCATACAAAGGCAACATAGAATGTAAAAGCCTCACAAGGGCTAACATATACATCAATGTCTCAAAAAGCTAGAATAGAAAATGGTAGAGTTACAAACTAAGGGGTCACCACAAAGGTACTAATCTCGAATTTCTAAAAACTAGTGACGAACTGGTGAAGGAGTACCTGTCCCTACATGGTTAAATCATGCAGGCAAAATATGCGCTAGTATTTTGGAACGTACTAAGTATGTGATATACAATGCAAACATGAAATTGTAATGCCATTGTCATGACCCAAACCTAGGGCCTAGACGTGACACGGCACATGAGGAACCCGAAGGGACCCTAAGAAAGCCTCTTAACATATCATTACACATCATTGGTCGTGAAAGTAATAAAGCACAATAAGAGTATGTAAATAGGGATGAACGGGGCTAAGGGACAACTTTGATATCATAAACATCAAGAATCAAGAGAGAGCCAAAGGTCATAGCATCATACATAACATATCTAACAACACCTCTTACCATAGAACTTAGCGGGGACCAAGACAAGTAATCGGGCTCACCTTCATAGTCAATACATTCATAAGAGAAAGATAGTCTTAGAACATAGCATGAGATCATAAGCATCATCCCCTGAATGGAGGACTCACCAACAAGCTTGGGAGAAATCGTACTAGACACGTGGAGGAGGATTCTCAAGTGAAGCTCCAGTTCCTACATGGTGACATCATGTAGGCATAGAATATGCGTTAGTATATTTAAATGTACTAAGTATGTAGGATATGCAACAAGAGGTAAGTAACATAATCGAAATGCATAAGCATAGACAATGAGTAGCATATAACAATGTGGCATGCATGGAAGATGCTTGCAGTAAACTATACTTATATAGAACATAATACATGTGTAAGGAGTGACCATTATTAGTGAATATCCAAGGCCTACCACCTCATTGGAGACGCGAATGAGGTCCAAACACTTCAATTGGTCGATGAGGTACAAACCTCTCAACATGGTTGATGAGGTACAAACCTACCAACATAGATGACAAGGTACAAACCTCTCGACATGGTTGCACGGTCCTACCACCTCCCAAACAAGGCGATCGAGGTACAAACCCTTGAACATGGTTACCCGAGCCTATAACCTCCCGTGAGGCTTGGTCAATTCCCAACACTATAGAGATAATATTATACACCTATATTCCTTTCATCATCATAAAGTCATTCAACTCAGAAGACATGCATTAGACCTTCAATTCCTCAAGAAATCATAACCCTGACATTTTATCAAACACTTGGTGGGTATGTAGTGATAGTGTAAAATCATGCATTTCAAGAGTGGAATCATGCTAGACATTTCAATGTAAAATCATCAATAGATACTTGGTAACACCCTCAAGCAATTTACATCAAAACCCTTCGTCAAATCTCACAACAGATCTTAGATTCATAGCTCAAAACATGCTAAAACAATCACAATTTTATGAAATCCCAATATTATATGTAGTGAAATTCATAATAAACAAGACCCATGAATAAATCAACTTTAAATCATGCAATTTTGGGTAAAAGAAAGCTTGGGCATCATAGGTGAAAGGAACCCATGAAAGAAACCCACATACCTCGACTTTTGGAGAATCCTTGAAGAAGATTGGAGATGGAGACTTGAAGCTTGAATGAGAACCTTAAGATCCAGATGAGTTTTGCGACTTTAAATTTGGAGGTAAATATTGTCTAAGCGTTTGATAGAGTATTTGAGAATGTCTTGAATGATATGAGGATGAAATAAGGATAAGTAGAGGTACTTTCGCACATGGGAACACTTAGGGCCAAGACTCAAAGTCTTGGACCAGATTAAAAAAATGGACAGAAAATATACTAGTTCGCATTGTGCTAAGGGCACGGACTGCTCAATGAAAATCACATTTTGCAACTTTTAAATTTTGATGCAATTTCTCTTAAATCCAGGCTAGATCCATTTCCCACTCAATTTGACCCCCTGAATAAGAATATGAAGTCAAAATTTTGATATCACACATAGATTTTGAGATATATGAAAATTATGATTTCAGGCACTTTTGAGGCATATTTTCGGGTATTTTTTGGGGTCGTTTCAGCCATCATTCATAAGTGAAACATATAACTATACTATAGATGGTGAAGTACATAAATATAAGCTCAAGCATGCACAAGGAACATTCAACAATATGAGAAGAGGAAATGCATAAAGTTTACATCTAATAGAATCATAAACTTGTGGAAGTGGGCCTTAACTAATATATAAGACCATGTGAACTAACAGATGGAATCCAACATAACCCCCTATGTTGGCATGGGGAGACTATTTGCTGGGTGAAACTCCGTCACTTTGCATGCTTCTTCATATAACATCAATGACCTACGTGGATCCACTAGCCTAGCCTATAAAGGCTTTTATGGTGGCACATAGTTATGGAACAATGAGATTCGCCTCTAACAGGTGATGCCTTAACTAGAAGAATGAGCCCATCTCAAGTCCTCTCGATGCTAAGTCATCGCACGAAACCTTTAAAACATATACATAGTCAATTTATGATACTTAGAATCATAAGTAGCAAATCATAAGAGTAGCTCGAACTTAGGACCACCACGTGAGAATTATCCTTTCATCTCGGGGACCTTCTTAAACATCTTTTAGGACAATTGTCAATATACTTATATCTTTAACAAATCATAACTTTAAAACTTAGCTTTAATGCCCTAATCATCACTATAAATCATGCAACTTGACTTGAAAATAGGTGGGCTAAGATTTTAAGTTGGAACAATCATAAATCACAAAATCACGCATAAATCATTGAAATTCATTTAAAACATGTGAAACAACCCATACTTCATTATTTAACAAAATTCATCATTGGGGTCATTATCATTAACTTGAAAAACATATAAATCATTTGGTAAAATATCATGAGATAATATTAAGATCATTTGATAGTATAATATATCATGAAATCATCATTAGTATGCTTGGTAACTTGTAGGAACTTAAAGAAAAGGTAAAATACATTATGAAGAATTTTGTGGATGAAAGGATACCCACAAATCAACCTCACATACCTCAATTAATTTCCAAGAAGAGAAGCTTGAATTCTTTGGCAAGAACTTGAAAATTCTAGCCTTGACTGGACATTTCTAGAGAGAGTATTTGCCTTAAAAAATTTTAGGAATAAGAGAATGGGAGAATGACTAAGAGTTAAAGGGCTTAAATGTCTAGTTTAGGCCTATTTGAATCCCAAAAATAACATAGTATAGGAATAGAATTTGTGGAAATGACAAAACTTCCCTCATTAAAACTGTTGGAATGAACTACGAAAGTTCGATTACGGGCCATGGTTTGAACCACGTATGGTAGTCTTTCTGTCTTGTTTCCCTTTACAAAACTTCAAAAACAATTTTGCTGACCCAAAAATTTGAAAACTTTTGTGCAGACCATCTTTTGACCTGCGACCCGTGGTTGGACTCATAGAGTCCTTCCACACTTAATAAATTTCTTACTTTTCTATGCTTCGTCTACGAAGGGCTTATAGGGGTCATATAATGGTCTGTGGACCATTCTATTAATCGCAGGTCATTTTTTAGACACTCCAAATTTCTTTCATGTTTGATAATCTCATTCACGACCCTAACTACAAATGTCAATTAATCTATGGGCCGTCATTAGCTAGTGGGTTAGTCCACACTTGAAATTTTTTTTCCATTACTGAAGTTCATGTTTATGGACCAACCTAGGGGCCGTAACTCCACCTATAGGCCATACATGGGCCTCGTAAACTAAACCCAGGTCATTTTTAGTCCAACATTTTCTGCACTCTTAGGCTCCTAAATTTAGGATCATTACAATATCTCCCCTTTGGGAACATTCATCCCCGAATGTATTTGAAGGTAGGGTCTAAGGAGTCAATCATCAGCTAATAACCCAGCATGCATGCAAAAATGCAACTTAAACATCCTTTCATAAAATTTTCAAAATCCACATTCAAAACATGTCTCAAAACAGTCCATAAAACATAAGAATAAGTGTATGCATTATGCAAAGAATTAGAGGTTTTCGGAAGAACTTCTTAATACTTTAGGCTTGAGTAGAGTGGAATAGATACGTATCTGTTTCTGCTTCTCTGTAGCACCCTCAACTTGTTGATTTCTCCAAAGTACTTTGATGGATACAACTTTCTTGTTCCTTAGCTTTTTCATTTGCTTGTCTAGAATCTCAATCGATATTTTCTCATAACTCAGATCTTTTTAATGTCCACATATTCTAAAGGAACTATGGAGGTTGGATCACCTATGAACTTCCTCAACATTGACACATGAAAAATTGGATGAATTAAATGCATATCATTAGGTAGGTCCAACTCATATGCCACTTTTTCCACTCTTCTCACCACTTTGTAAGGCCCTATATACCTAGGGCTCAATCTCCCTTTCTTACCAAGTCGGGTCACACCTTTCATAGGAGACACCTTTAAATTGACCCAATCACCAATTTGGAACTCAAGATCTCTTCTCCTTACATTGGAGTAGTACTTTTGCCGATCGACTTAGGCCATTTGCAACTTTTCGCTTATACTTTTAATTTTCTCCATAGCATTCATTACTAGGTCTGGTCCTAGCAATGCCACCTCACCAACTTCAAAACACCCAATGGGTGATCTATACTATCTACCACATAATGCCTTGAATGGTTCCATCCTAATTCTTGCATGATAACTATTGTTGTAGGCAAACTCGATAAGTGGAAAATGCTCATGCCAACTCCCTTTGAATTCCAACACTCAAGCTCTCAACATATCCTCCAAATGGTGAATAGTCCTCTCAGCTTGTATGATAGTTTGGGGATAAAAAGTGGCACTCAACTTCACCTTAGTACGAAGCCTCTTTTGGAAAGATCTCCAAAAATGAGACGTAAATTGTACACCACAATCTAATATGATGGATAATGGCATTCCATGTAACCTCACCAATTCTCGGATATATCGGTAAGCATATTGGTACTAAATATGGTCTTGACCGATAAGAAGTGAGTTGACTTTGTCATACAATCCGCTATTACCCATATGGAGTAAAAATACTTTTTAGTCTTTGACAACCCCACTACAAAGTCCATATTGATTTCTTCCTACTTCAAGTAGGAATGTCAATGTCTTGGGATAGTCCACTCGACATTTGATGTTCCACTTTGGCTTGTTGGAAATTGACATACTCGGACACGAACTGGGGAATGTCCTTCTTCATCCTATTCCACCAATAGATCTCTATCAGGTCTCTATATATCTTTGTAGTGCTGGGATCAACAAAATATGAAGAGTTATGAGATTCTTGTAATATTAACTTCCTTAACTCACCATCATTGGGTACACACAACCTTCCTTGATATCGGTGTCACCATCTCCTCTTTGTGAGAAGACTTCAATCTTTCCTCCTTTCATGAGGGCTTTCAATTCAAATAAGGTGCGATCAAGGTCTTGCTTATACTTAACATCCTCAATCAAAGAAGATTCAGACCCATGGAGTACCATCGCACTACCATTTTTGGACTCTTAACTTTAACCCTACTCTATCCAACCTATGGACATCTTTGGTCAACTCCCTCTTTCCATCATCTTCAATATGTGATAGATTATTCATAAAACTCTACTAAGGGCATCAACTATGCCACTGGCCTTTCTTGAGTGGTAGTTTACACTCATGTTACATTATTTGAGTATCTCTAACCATCTTTGTTACCTCAAATTGAGATCCTTTTGGGTGAACACATATTGGAGGCTTTTGTGGTTAGTGAAAACATCTACATGAACCCTATACAAGTAATGTTACCAAATCTTTAAGGCAAACACCATCGCTGCAATCTCAAGATCATGAGTCATCTAATTCTTCTCATGTACTTTCAATAGTCTTGAAGCATAAACAATCACCTTATCATGTTGTATTAGAAAACACCCCAACCCAATCCTCGATGCATCATAATAAATAACAAACCCATCATTTCCTTCTAGCAATGCCAATATTGTAGCCAAAGTTAGTCGATCCATCAAAGTTTGGAAGCTTTTCTCACAATTATCCATCCACACAAATTTTGTTTTCTTTTGAGTCAACTTGGTGAGTGGGGACGAAATACAAGAGAAATCTTGCACAAACCTTCTATAATATGCATTTAGGCCCAACAAACTCCTTGTGTCAGTAGGATACAATGTCCTTGGCCAATTTCTCACCATTTTGGTTTTCTTAGGATCAACTTTGATACCCTTACTTGATACCACATGCCTAAGAAAGGCAAACTTATTTAGCCAAAACTCGCACTTATCAAACTTTGGATAAAGACTTTTCTTTCTTAGGGTTTGCAATACATACTCAAGTATTCCATATACTCTTTCTCACTTTGTGAGTAGATTAGAATGTCATCAATGAACACTACTACAAACATGTCAAGGTAGGGCTTGAACACCTATAATATCCTTAAATATCACCAGGGAATTAGTGAGACCAACCGACATCAACTACGAACTCAAAGTGATCATACCTAGTCTGAAATACTATCTTAGGAATGTCACTCTCCATCACCCTCAATTGGTGATACCCGGATCTCAAGTCTACTTTGGAGAAGTTGTAGTCCCTTGCAATTGTTCAAACAAGTCATCTATCCTCGGGAGTGGAGATCTGTTCTTAATAGTGACTTTGTTGAGTTGCTAGTAGTATATACACATATAGAGTGGCCCATCTTTCTTCCTCACAAACAACATTAGGGCACCCCATGGATACCGACGGGTCTAATAAAGCATTTCTCCAACAAATACATCAATTGCTCCTTTTGTTCATTCAACTCTGCAGGAGCCATTCTTTATGGAGAGATTGAGATAGGTTGAGTATTAGGTAGGAGATCTATACCAAAATCTATTTCCTTTTTTGGAGGAACTATCGATAACTCATCCAAAAAGACATCGAGAAACTCATTTACAAAGGGGACCAACTGAAGAGAAGGAGCTTTAGAGGTGACGTATTTGACTCTTACTAGATGATAGATGCACCATTTGGAAGTCATTTGTTGGGCTTTAAAGAAGGAAATGCACCGACACCTACATGAAATGTTTCTACCCTCCTTATTCAAGAATTGGCTTATTTGGGAATTAAAAATTGACTTTACAAATTCTACAATCAATGGAAGCATAGGAGACATGCAACCAATCCATCTCAAGCATTGCATCAGAGTCTACCATGGAAAGCTCAACTATCACTTTATGCATGATAGAGATGGACAATTTCTATAGACTCTTGGGGCAACAATGGACTCCCCTATGGAGTTACTTACTTCATATGACTCATGAAGGACCTCGGGATACATATGAAATTTATGAGGAAGAAATGGAGTCAAAAATGAAAAATTAGCTCCCATATCTCATAAGGCATATCAAACAAATTTGAAAACTCTCAACATATCGAAGACAATATCCGGAACTTCTTGAACCTCTTGGTGACCATGGAGAGCATAGAACCAATTAGTCCTTTGGGCGCCTTGAACTTGCCCACCTTGGACTTGGGGCCTTTCACCACTTCTTTTACAATTCTTGGCGTGATGTTCAGGCTTACCACACTTGAAGCAAGGATTCAAACTGGCTAGGCGCTTTCCCTTGTGGAGCCTTCTACACTAGCGAAACTTAAGCCTTGGGGCAATAAGATCTACCCCTTGCTTTAGTGGTCCGGGGAGGAGTGTTGGTAGACCCTTTTCCACCTTGCTTTTGGCTACTTTGGAACTTGTGACCCCCTCCTTTGGTAAGAATAGCTCCTACCATCGACCTGAGCTCTGTTGGATGCGCTTTCCCTCTCCTTAGCTTCTCCTCCTCTATTTGCTCCACATAATTCATCAATTGAGAGATATTCATCTCCTTCTCAAGCAAGGTTGTCTTACACCCTTTAGATACCAAGTCGGATACATTGGAGATAAACTTGTTCATACGGGTCCTTAGATCTGCAACTATGAAGGGAGCATACTTGTAAAGCTTAGTGAATTTGAGAGAATACTCCCTTATGCTCATGGAACCTTGCTTGAAGTTGTTCAACTCTTGGACCTTGGCCTGCCTTAGCTCAATCAAGAAGAACCAATCAAGAAGGCACACTTGAACTCTTTCCATCTAACGAGACCCACTTCTTGACCCCTCTCATATGCCCATTGCTCATACCATATTTTAGATACCCCTTTGAGTTGATAGGCCACTAAATCAACTTTCTCCTCTAAAGGGATACCCATAACCACTATAATCTGATAGGCCTTATCAATAAAGTCAAGTAGATTCTCCTCCATCTTGGAACCATGAAACTCCAGAGGGTTCATCCTCATGAAGTCTCTCACTCTAGTGAGCGGAATTGGTACTGGGGAAGGAGCAAAGATCTCTGTATAGATGTGCTACTAAAATAAAGCACTTTTGATGCTTAAAACTCAGAATTTTATGTGTTCTCAAAATGATATTAGTAGGTTTGATGTGTTTCAAGGTTTGTTTTTCAGGATTTTAGGAATTGGGATGATTTTGGGCAAAATTCTGTAGATTTCAAGTTTTTGAGGATGTACGAGGTTTCCCGTGGGCTGTGGTTTATTCCAAAAGCCTTAGGCTGAGTTCGTAGGTTAGATAAGTGAAAGGATGATTTTAGATGTTAAAGTTACGAGTTGTCAGATGAGCCGTAGAATCATTTACGACCTATATGTGAGTTCATATGTTGAAGATCAGAAAATATGCTAAGTGTTGAACTGTTATCAGACAAGGGTTCCTACTAGTCATAAGCCATATAATAGGTCATGGATAAGATCGTTCCCAGTGGATTAGTGTTTTGAGGATTTTCTGAAAAGTCATCAGACGATACCCCTTACAGGCCATAAGTGAAAAGACAACCCATAGAAAGAGATTGTAGTTGAAGAAGGATTGTGTACAGTGCAGATTATGAAGCCTAGGTGCAGGCCGTGATTCTATATACGTCTTGTAGCCTTGTTCGTTCGAGTTACCCATTCCAGTTTTCTTATTTTGTTTTAGATTTGATTTATACTTATAAATAGGTTCTTAAAGGTTTTTTAGAGAGGAAAAACCAGAGAGCAGTTAGAACATTGAGATTTTGTTACTTATGATTATTTTTCGCATTATATTGGAGTTATTACCTTGTGATTTCTTCTGGAGATTTTGAATTTATTGTTCTTCAATTAATCATTATAAATGTTTAATTATGCTATTCCATAACATGGTTCTTTCATCTACAATAAGCATGCATAACTAAATTCACAACTAGAGTTGTGGGAATCATGAAGAACTAACAAAGTAGAGATTGGATAATGTGTAGTCTTTGGAAAGTGTGCATGTATGTATTAATTATCTATTCCCTTAGAATGATTTTTAGCGGTGACCAATGTTAGAACTCATCAAATTCTTACTTATTAGATCAAGGGGTTAATGAATGGGATAAGGGATAATTAACATAATTCGATGTGATCCCTCTCGTCTAATCAACCTAACTGGATTGAGGGATGGTTATACTGGAATAAAAGATAAGGGTTAGTAATGCAATACTACAGGGATGGATCAAATCACATAGTGAAATTTTCTTCTTGCCTATATCAAAGAGTTAGGTAAACATATTACCAGTTCTGGATGCTACATACTAGAAAAAGTTATGACTATCTGGCTATACCGAGTTAGGAATTCAAAGGGAACACAATACACTAGTTATTTCTCTCATTGATTTACAACACTTTCTCTTGACAATTTGATTCTAATTTAGGATTATTTCTCATATTTTACAACCCTCCCTTCGGGAGATAAGTAGATTAACTCAATTTAATTGCTCATAATTACTCTAGATCTAGACCTTATTCTCAGTGGGATTGACCCTAACCAACTTCAGGTTTTATATTTTGACAATGACCACTTATATCTATATTGAGCGATGTAGTTTGGGCAACATCACCTATTAGCTTGGTTGGCCAATACTTGGGCCAACATAGTGAGGGCAACATAAAAATCTACATGAGACACCTTGTCATCTTGTTGAAGTGGAGGGACTTGTTATTCAAGAGTGCCTCTTTAGTGTCGAGATCTCCTTGGCGACATGATCTAGAAACAATCAAAGAGGTCATCGTTAGTAACAGGGAGACCTTAGTAAATTCTTAAGTCATGAAATGAACAAGAAAAGAAGGGAAGACTTTCCGAAACCATCTCATATCTTCTCACTCAATATAGCGGCGCGTTTCTACCTTGAATAAGCCTTTACTCAATGAGGTATACGTGGACATCTGAGGAACATTCTAAAACCTCATGATTTGACACCAAGTTTGTAACATTCTGACCTAGGTCCTAATCATCACACGACGAATGAGATACTCGAAGGCAACTCACCTAGGCCATCTTTAATATCTTGAGCATTCATAGGCATAAATTTAAACTTTTGCGAAGCTTTATGTTCGTGTGTGATAAAGACCAAACAAGAAATAAAGGGAAAAGGGAATAGAAGTAGAAGGATATGTGAATAGAATTCAAACTATTAAAATTATGGGTAACAAGGGACTAAAACCCTCACCTCCCAATTGATTTCAATAACTCAAATAAAACCCTAGAAGGAAAACTGAAGGAAACTAAGAACCACAAACGGGCACCCTTCAATTAACCAAGCAAACAAGTCAACTAATAATTCCAAGAGTTCAACTTAATTACTCACTAAGAAGATACTACAATTTGAGAATTCGACATTCAACATAGTGTAAGTCTTCCAAATGCTAAAATAAGACTATTTATACTAAGCAAATAAAAGAAGACATTTTCTTTACAATTTTACCCTTAATGAGTAAGGCCCTTATTTGGTTTCCTTCTTTTCAAATCGTTGAATTCAAGTAGTAGCCATTTGCACACATGACCTCTTTTTTTCCTTCTTCTCACCTTGATAGACCTTCCACACATTGTAAGTGTTTCTTTGGTGACCCTCAAGATCCTCTAATACTTCCTTGTTCATGAACATTGCTTGTAGGTCTTGGAGATCTTTTGCTCAACTCCTAGTGAATGGTCTTGAGGGACACATGCCGTTCATATTTGTGCCATCTCTACTTTGCATGTAATCATCCTTAGTGAGTAAGGGCCTTGTTTGGTTTCTTTTTTTCCAAATCCTTAAATTCAAATAGTAGCCATTTGCACACATGACCTCTTTTCTTCCTTCTTCTCATCTTGATAGACCTTCCGCACATTGTAAGCCTTTCTTTGGTGACCCTCAAGCTCCACTAATGCTTCATTGTTCATGAATATTGCTTGTAGGTCTTGTAGATCTTTTGTTTGACTCTTTATGAATGGTCTTGAGGGATACATGTCACTCATGTTGGTGCTATCTCTACTTTGCATGTTATCATCCTTAATGAGTATGGGCCTTGTTTGGTCGCCTTCTTGAAAAATCCTTGAATTCAAGTAGTAGCCATTTGCACACACCACCTCTTTTCTTCCTTCTTCTCACCTTGATAGTCCTTCCATACATCGTAAGCCTTTTTTTGGTGACCCTCAAGCTCCTCTAATGTTTATTTGTTCATGAACATTGCTTGTAGGTCTTGGAGATCTTTTTCTTGACTCTTTGTGAATGGTCTTGAGGGATACATGCCACTCATGTTGGTGCCATCTCTACTTTGCATGTTATCATCCTCCTCTTATTGAAAAGGATTCGTCCTCGAATCCAAAGATTCACCTACAACACTTGGAGATAAATCACTAACATTGAAAATATTATGAACATTATACTTACTTGGCAAGTCAATCATGTAGGCATTGCATTTATTCTCTTGAGTACTTTGAAACATCCATCTCCTCTTGGGCTTTTCTTTTATTTTCGAATATGTGGAAATCTCTCTACCCACACCCAATCATTTGGGTTGAATATCACTTCCTTTCTCCCCCAATTCTTTTGAATAACCACCTTAGAATTGTTCTTTTCAATGGTTTCTTTAACCTTGACATGAATGGTCATCATCTCTTTTTCCCTTTGCTTGGCATCTAGGTTCAAAATAACATTATTAGATAATGGAGTCATGGTTAGTGGATACAAAGGTTTTAAGCCATAAAATGCCTCAAATGGTGACATTCCAAATAAAGAGTGGAAAGACCAATTGTATGCAAATTCGATCAAGGGTAAATAGTCTTCCTAAATAGTTGGGGTTCCTCTAATCATACACCAAAGCACACTTTCAAGATTCCTATTGACTACTTCAATTTGTCCATCCGTTTGAGGGTGACAAGAAGTAGAGAACATAAGTATGGTACCAAGTGTACCCCATAGACTCTTCGAAAATTGACCAAGTAATTTGGAATCCCTATCATTAACAATGGTTTGAGGGACTCCATGCAACTTAAGAGCATTGATGACAAATAAAGATACTACATGGGATGCATCATCACATTTATGGCATGAAATAAAATGGGTCATGTTATAGAATCTACCCACTACCGCAATTATGCTATCATGTCCTCTTTTAGTCTTAGGAAGACCCAACATAAAATCCATAGAGATATCCATCCATGGGCCAATAGGAGTAAGGAGAGGGGTATACTTACCTTGGGGCCGAGTCGTGGATTTGGCATGCTTACAATTGAGACATTGTCCGCAAATTTTCTCCACATCATGCTTCATCTTGGGCCAAAAGAATTGCTCCTTTAGAATGTCAAGTGTTTTGGGTACCCCCAAGTGTCCCATCAAACCACCACTATGAGCCTCCTTGACAAGTAGCTCTCTCCATGAGTTCATAGGAACACAAGCTTGTCCATCCTTGAAAAAAAAATCCATCAACCAATTTTAACCTATAAACCTACTTCCCTTGGGTAAGATTATCAAAAGAATCTTTGAAGTCGGGATCCCTAGGACAGAGTTCATTTAAGCTTTCAAATCCCATCATTCTAGAAGCTAAGGTAGTCACCAACATAAACCTTGTTGATAGGTCATCCACTACCACATTTCCTTGCCTTGCTTGTCATAGTCCAGCAAAATAGAAGAAACAATACTAGGCAAAGTGCTAGTATTTTGGTTAGTATGCAATAAAAGATGGGCGTTGACACGGCATACTAGACAGCGTCCCTCATCCACACCCCTTAAACACTTGCTTAGCTTTGCTATCATGCATATATTCTCCTTATTTTTAGCCAAGGAACCTCCTTCCCTTGGAATAACAATGGAACATCCACCACTAATGATTAAAGAACACACTTTATCTTGAATTTTGCACTTAATATGAAATAGATTCTCCCTTTGATCAAGTTCTTCTTTGGAAAAGGCTCCCACAATTCTTCCCAAAACACATGAAAGATTGGAATTCACATTCAAGTCTTCATCATTATCAAGCAAAGATTTTTCTTTCTCCATGAAGCAAGCAAAATATACCCTCTCATCCAACCTTTTTTCTTTATTTCTCATCCTATCTCCTCTATATCTTATCCTATCTCCTCTATTCCCCACTGTATCTCCTCTATACCAATAATCTCAGCCTCTCATGCCATGATCCCACCCCAAGTCCCGAGGTTGAACTCCTTCCCTTTGTACTCCATAGGTATCCCTACCCCCATGCTCCCAAAACTTATCATTGTTGAGATCTCCATGCATTTCATCATAGAGGGGATTTTGGTACTTGTAGGCTTGGAAGGAATTTATGGTACACTTGGTGGAGGTGATGTATCTTGTCTTGGATGGTTTGAATTGTAGTTCATTTGGAAAGTGGGGTTTTGGTAGCATCGAGTTCGGCTTTGTGGAGAAAAAACATAGATTATGGGCTTATCCCAGGTTAATGGTTTTGGAATGCGTCAATTCCCTCCTCATCTCCTCATTTTCGAGTTTAATTTCTTTCCTTCTATTAACATTCTCCACCTGTACCAACCTTTCCTCCAAACCTCCCATCCTCCCATTCATTTCCTCTATTTGTTTGGAGAATTAAGCAAGAGTCTCTATGATGTTCTTTGAACCTTTCCTAATTGGACTTGTATTAGACATGATACCTACAATACTGAACGAACAAGATTAGTAGCAAAAGCCTCACATCACTCGTATGTAACTCTCAATGCACCTTCTATGGTATCGTCTCAAAATTGATAAGGAACTAGCTCCACTCAATCAATTCAAGGTCACCTATCCTTTGTGGTCGAGTGGATTCTTATGAATCTTGAAAGAAGGAAGACTCAAACAAAGCTTAAAAGAAGAAAAACTAGAAGAAAGATGCACAATAAATATTGGACTTAAAAAAAAAGTAAGTAACAAAAGTAGAAGAAAATACTTGTTGTTACCTAATTTGAAGAATCAAAGAGATGATTTAATGTTTAGAAACTAGTTAACAAGTAATTAAAGATATTAATTAGTTGCTAAATAGTTGAGGAATGAAAGAAAAATGAGTGACAAAGAAGAAGACTTGAGTTCACACTTAGAAATTATTTTGAAGCCTTAAGGTATTCATGACTTGAAAGGGGTTTGATTTGATGATTAGAACTTGTTAACAAGTAGTTAATTACTTGCTAAATTGTTGGAGAATCAAAGCATAAAAATTTTAAAAAAAGAATCACATCGTTTGGACACTTAGAAAATTTTTTATGCCCAACAAACCTCTTATACTTGGAAAAATTTAGGGGTGAAAAGGTCTGCAGATTTTTGGTCTCTGAATTTGACCAACATGCGCAACGTGGTGCATTTGGAACGAGTCCCTGTGCTGGCTCACTGATCAGTACTGATGTGGTGCTGACTGGTACCTATTTAACATTGATTTGGTGCTGATGTGGAAATGAATTTTTTAAATTAATTTTTTTTTTATTTTTTTTAAAATTTCCACTAAGGGCCAACCAACACCTTGACCAACTTTTACTTTTTAAAAAAGATCAAATGTACCTTTTGGTCTTCTTTTTCTTCAAGAACACCTAGAACACCAAGAATACACACTAAATCCCAACACCTTCAAATCAACTCGGAGTTGTAGCTGATACATCACCAAGTAGCACTATTAGTAACTCATTCAAAGGTAGATAAATGTTTGGTTTTGTTTAAGAGAGCTGAATGTCTGTTTCAATAGTGATCCCAGCTTTCCATTCAGCAGGGATTACAACCTTCTCAAACTCCACCTAATACCTTCAAAATTTAGTATTAGCTTCCCCTTGATGTAGAGAACAAACCCCAATGATTATTAATGTTCAACTTATTCTCAATCAAAGAACCCACTTTCAAAATCTGAAAAGTTTGAATGCCAAAAACCCTTCAATGACAACTTCACTTTCACAACTCCAAATTGAATGAAACTTGAGATTTAGGCTAAAAAAACACTAGTGAACAAGAATGTATTGTCAAAAAACAAGAAATCAAATTATTTTTTGAATTTTTGGATTTTTGAGTGAATCAAAATTCTAAGACCTAGATTTGTGAAAACAAACCTAAACCTAAGCTTTTGATACCAAATGATAAAGATTAAACAAGAAAGAAAGGGAAAAGGGAATAAACATGGAAGGATATGTGGATTAAATTCAAACCATTGAAATTATGGGCAATAAGGGACTAAATCCCTCACCTCCCAATTGATTTCAACAACTCAAACAAAGCCCTAGAAGGAAAATTGAAGGAAACTAAGAACCACAAATGAGCAACCTTCAATTAACCAAGCAAACAAGTCAACTAATAATTCTAATACTTCACCCTAATTACTTACTAATTACTCACTAAGAAGATACTACAATTTGAGAATTCAACATTCAATATAGTTTAAGTCTTCCGAATGCTAAAATAAGCCTATTTATACTATGTAAATAAAAGAAGTATTTTCTTCACAATTTTACCATTAATGAGTGAGGGCCTTGTTTGGTTGCCTTATTTTCAAATCCTTGAATTCAAGTAGTAGCCATTTGCACACATGACCTCTTTTCTTCCTTCTTCTCACCTCGATAAACCTTCCACACATTGTAAACCTTTCTTTGGTGACTCTCAAGCTCCTCTAATGCTTCCTTGATCATGAACATTGCTTGTAGGTCTTGGAGATTTTTTGCTTAACTCCTTGTGAATGGTTTTGAGGGATACATGCCACTCATGTTAGTTCCATCTCTACTTTGCATGTTATCATCCTTAATAAGTAAGGGCCTAGTTTGGTTGCCTTCTTTTCAAATCCTTGAATCCAAGTAGTAGCCATATGCGAACATGACCTATTTTCTTCCTTCTTCTCACCTTGATAGACCTTCCACATATTGTAAGACTTTCTTTGGTGACCCTTAAGCTCCTCTAATGATTCCTTGTTTATGAACATTACTTGTAAGTCTTGAAAATCTTTTGCTTGACTCCTTGTGAATGATCTTGAGGGGTATTTGCCACTCATGTTGGTGCCATCTCTACTTTGCATGTTATCAGTGTGGACTCTGCGTTCACGGATCTCCATCCATGTTCGTGGAGTACAAAGTACCTGAAACAGTTTTAATGTTTTAAAGTGCCAAATTTTGCCATTTTCAACCATTAATACTCCAAGCTTGGTATTGGAGGATTTCTTTCCTATTTTTCAAGTCAAGATCATTAGGTAACATATTTCTATTTTATTTCTTTATTTTTCATTAATTAATTTGTGATTTTAATTTGAAATTAGAGATTTTTAATTAGAGAAATTAGGGCTTTTTCAGGATATGAAATTTTTGTTGAAAAATTAGGATTATGAGTTCATTTTACCTCCACATTTTAAACGATTTTCACCATTGAAATCCTTATTACTTGGGAAACATTTTGGTATATTAATATTTAGATTCAGGGGATTTTTTGGCATGGGATTTTTACCATTTTGCCCTTTTGCTTTAATTTCTTGATTTTGGTGTCATTGACTTCATATTGAGATTGTGAATCCGTATTGACTATATTGTAATATGTCAGGTGATAATTTGAGAGAAAAGCTTCGATTGTTGTTTGATGTAGCTTTTGATTGAGGCAAGTCAATTCTTAAACCTTGTTATGCTTACTTGAACATTATATTTTCTTTTCCTATGACTTAGAATGATTAGTCATTTGTTGTTGATTGAGTTGTAACTAGTAAATTATCAGAATTCATTCAAATTGTGAATTTTATCCATGACTTGAAAGTGAAATATTGAGATTGATACTTGTTCACTTGTTTTTCAGTATTGAGAATCTCTTGTGATATGAGAATGTGGATTGTAGTCCTATTATGGTTGATTATTGTTGGAATTAGATATATTGTTGTTGAATTTCTCTTCTGGGTTAGACAATTGACTATAGGCTTGGAACTGTTCTATCATTATGCTTTTTTATTATGATATTTGAGTTGAAGTGATGTATATATTGTGAAGTGGACTCTTGCATGCACTTATCACCATTGCATCATATATATATGTTCTTGATGTGCATTTGTGACTAAGTACTACTGGTGAAACACTAATGAGATATAGGGGATAGGCCACATGAGTCGTGGCATGTAACAAATATGAGAAATAGAGGATGGGACGCATGAGGTGTGACATGTGATATTGATTATACTGGGATTGGACCTCATGCTTCAGGCAGGTATATGGACAGAGATATCCCCCATGGGTTCCAGACTGATTATATCAATGGATGTGTATTGTAGGATAGACATGCATCATGATCATTTGACATTATATTACAACATTTTATTTCATATCACTTCACTACATATCATATCATTCTACTATGTGCCTATATCTTGTTTTGGTTTTGAGAATGGATTGTTAGATGACTACACTTGGAATGTATTTTTTGATCATTAATACCTCATTGATATATCTATTTTATAACTTAGCTGTTTATAACTTAGTTGTTTATTGATATATATTTGTTATATAACTGAGCTGTTTATCTGATCTATAACCTGTGGCAACTATTGAGAGCAATTGATGAATAGTTCGTACATGTATATTATTGTTGTTATGCTAGGACATTTTTTGAGTGTAGATGTGCAGTTCGACGACATATGATTAGTGCAGAAGGAGTATTTTTTTGTATGCTTTACTTGTGTTTAGATCTTATTACTACATATTTATTGTATAGTGCTCACCCCTTGCTATATGTTTTGAAGGTTGTGATCCCAGTCCACCTTGTTAGAACTTTTCCCGATTCAGGATAGAGCTTTGGATTAGTTGAGAGATAGTTGTTTGTCTCTTTGGCAAATTCTCGAGGATTCTTCACTTTTTTATGTTCTATTTGAGGAATAGATATTTTAGACTTGCACTTTTTTTGAGTATTACTATTATAGGCTTATACATGTGACATTAGTATTGGGATGACTTATAGACATGATATTCTAGTACTTGTCTGATCTTTTGATTTTATTTCTTCCACTTTTGGTTTTATATATATATATATCAAATTGAGTAGTTGTCTTACTAGTCTTGGTGGGCTAGGCAAGTGCCATCACACCCATTTTGGGTCATGGTAATTTGGTATTAGAGCCCTAGGTTTATAGGTCTTACATGTGTACAATCCTAGTTGGGTGGAGTCTTGAGGACCAGTGCAGAGATGTCTGTTACTTATCTTTGAGAGGCTACGAAGATTGTTAGAAAACTTCTTTTTGTTCTTTCCATTCCTATCATTGTTGTGAGGTTGCTGAGTGTTGTGTATTCTTTAGCAAATAACCAAGACCATATCTTTATCAGTGGGTCAAAGCTGAGGAGCCATCTCTTAAGATTACTGTTGTGGCCCTAGCTAAGGGCAGAGGTAGAGGTAGAGCTACAGGATGTGGCAGGGGCCAAGGACATGCCCATGGTTCACCACCCACGAGGGATTATGGCAAAGGTATCTCACCTAAGTCTCTAGTCAATTGTCACACCCCAAATGAAGGGGAGACACGACTGGTACTCAATATCATCATTGGCTGAGTGAGCCACTGAGCATGCTAGTGAATTAAACTGGGGGCCAAAAGATTGGGAAGCATAATTTTTAAAAAAATAAGCTTGGACCGTTTAGGTCATGACCTGGTCAATAATAAATCATGTAAATAAAGATAGATAAACCAAAATGATAAATTACTAGCTAGCTGACATGGCTGTAACAATAGAGTATAAGCACACACTATATATACATGCAATTCCTATGACCGAAGACTAAAAGGAACAAAAGAACCAACCCAAAATAACATATCCACAATATCCTCTAAGAGAGTCACTAACACTGCCAGGATAGGGCCTTGACTATACCCAATTGTACAACAAGCATCCTATATGAAAGCTCCAGGAAGAGGTGGATCTTACCAACTTACTGCTGAACTAGGCTAGAGGAGGGATAAATCAGAATCCCTACCTGAACCTGCATGCATGAAATAAAATACAACATCCCCAGACAAAGGGACGTCAGTACAAATAACCATGTACTGGTATGTAAAGAAGGAAGTGAAATCATTGATAATTGTAGTAAAAAGGGTATAGAAGTATCACCCATAACCAAAACATAGGTAACCTTCATAGCCAATACTCAACCTCCTTGTAATCAAATATATGTGGTATGCTCGAGTAATCATATGTCACAAATACATATATATAGATGCAAATGCATGACATACTCAACCAAATACTAGATGGTCCTTTTCGAGAGCTAACCGATATCATATTTGATAGCCTGTAGCTATCTATACCATATACATATATATAATCATTAGGGAAAGTAGGCCCCACACCTCCAATTATAGCTCGAAGTCTTTGTATAGAGTGCAATGTATGATACGACTGTTAAATGCACATAGTAGGCCACATCAAGAATTTAGACAATCTTAGCTCATTGGTGCATGTATTTTCATAATATCATAATCATTGCTGTTAAGCCAATCTTGGCTCATTGGTACACTTATTCTCATAACATCATAATCATTTTCATAGCATATACACATGACTCGTGGGATCTTATATGTCTTTTGAACAAGTTTGGAAACTTAACCCAATATTTAGAATAATGCCTTAACTATGAAAAGGTTCATAAATGTGCTTCACATAATGCTTATACATGGTTCCATGTCAATTAGTAAGAGAAAGTATTTAAAAAAATCAAGTGCCTTAGTAGTTAAATAGGATCATTACACTGGAGATTATTGGAAATCAATGTGCTACTTGCTAAATGCTTCAAATATAGTTTTAGTATGAAAAAAAGGACTGATTATGAATACTACATGCCCCTCATAGTCTACCTTTATCTTTAGTGGCACTATACCAAAAAATGTAACACCTCAACTTATGGACAGGCATGCTTGAGACTATTTCCTAAGGTGTACCATAGGGACCAGCTCGGGGTGAGGTTCCCCCTCCTCAGATATTGGAGGAACCCTATGATTTTAATAATTATGTGCTGGCCTCAGTGGGCCAGCCACCTTATATTCCTCAACATATGTCCATTGATGCACTAACTCAGATGGTTCCTCCAGCTCAGGTTGCTTATGAGCCAATTCTTGTAGTAGATGACTAGTAGAGATATAAGCAATTTCAAAAGAAGAAACTACCCCAGTTCCAAGGTGGCAAGGGAGAGGATGCTTATAAGTTCCTTACCTTAAGTTATGAGATGTTGGAATCCATTGGCCTAATGGATTCATATGGGGTTAGATTCATTTCTTTATAGTTGTGAAGATCAGCACAAGACTGAGGGTCGTCTTTTATGTGCTCCAAGCTAGTGGGGTCCCACCAATCGAGTGGATCTATTTTCAGAGGCTTTTCAGGAGTGATTTACTCCCTAGAGAGTTATAATGGAGAACATGTGCAGATTTGAGACTTTGAACTAGGGTAGCATGACCGTAGCCAAATGTGAGGCTAGATTTTACCGGTATCTTAACATGTTTTATCATTGATACCTAAGGCAGGGAGAATTCATAGGCTTATGAAGGGATCGACATTCTCCATTCACTCTTATATGTCCAGTTCCTCACGAGAGGGTGCTTTATTCCAAACTATAGTGGATACCACCAAGGAGGCATAACTGCTATTGAGAGTGAAGTTTAGGAATCCAAAAGGGTCTGGTCTTTGAGTCACTTCACTGGTACATCAATGGGGGGGGGAGGGGTAGAAGATTTCATAAAGAAGGTGGAACTCCACATCATAAAGGTCTGGTTAGTTCCTACTTACTTGCCAACTTTAGAGGATGGTCAGGGCCCTCGTGGTTTATATAGTTAAGGTCAGGGGTCATCCAGCTTCTAGCAGAAACTTAAGGGCTGAGGTGGCTACAGTATTCGTCTTCCATCTTCTCAATCCTCTCCTCACTCAAGGTCATGCTAAAGGTGTGGTACTCCAGACCATGTGCTCAGATTTTGCCCCTACTAGACTCATATGAGGCCACACCTCTCTTATTTAGTGGCACCGATCCTAGATTAGGCTCCTCCAGTTAGAGATACAACCCTTCAGGTTAGAAGTCATTGTAGAGGTCATATCGGTAGAGGTGGATATACTCTAAGTAGGGGTATAGCTAAATTAATAGGGCAGCAGGGTGGAAGAGGTCTAACTCAGAGAGCCATTGGTCGAGGTGGTCATTTTTATGCTTTTCTTAAGAGGCCCGAGGCTGAGGCGTCAGATGTTGTTATTATAGGTATTATACTAGCCTGTCATAGGCCTGCATCGGTAATTTTTAATCTCAGATCTATATATTCTTATGTATCCACATATTTCTCATCCAAGTTTGACTTATTATGTGAGTGTATATCTGTGCCCATGTATGTATCTACCTTGGTAGGTGTTCCCTTAGTGGTGGACAGAGTTTACCGATCCTGTCTTATCTCTTTGGATGGTTATGATACTTGGGTTGACATGATTATTTCTTGATATCATTGATTTTGATGTTATATTGGGGACAGATTGGCTTTCTCCTCAATGAGCTATTCTTGATTGTTATACTAAGACAACAACATTACCTATTTTGGGTAGATCGATTATTATATGGTGGGGTTCGAGTGGTTTTTATCCAAACAAAGTTATTCGAGCATGGACGCTCATAAACCGGGGTTGCCTTGCTTATCTAGCATTATTTGTGATTCTATTGTTGAGCCACTATCAATGGAGTCTATCTCTACTATTCAAGAATTTGTTGATGTATTTCCTACAAACCTTGTTGGACTTCCTCCTGATAGGGATATTGATTTTGCTATTGAACTTGAGCCGGGCACTAAGCCCAATTCTGTTCCTCCCTATCATAGAGCTCTAGCTAAGTTGAAGGGGCTAAAGGAGCAGCTCTAATAAAAGGTTCTTACACCCTAGTAAATTTTCTTGGGGGCCTCTGTCTTGCTTGTGAAGGAGAAGGGTGACTCTATGAGAATGTGTATTAATTATAGGCAGTTGAACAAATTGACGGGTCAAGAATAAGTATCCTCTGCTTAGGATCAATGATCTATTTGTGTTGCAACCCAAACTAGGGACTAGATGTGACATGGCGAATGGGGAACTCCAAGGGACCTCAAACAATCCTCTTAGCAGAACATACACATATCCTTGGTCGCGGAAGAAATATAAACAACAAAAAGAGAGTAAAAATTGGGAAAAAGGGACTAAGAGAATTCTTTGATAACATAAAAATATAGAGAGTCAAGCATAAAACACAGATACATAAAAATATTTCAACAACACCTCTAAACTTAGAATGGAGCAAGGGCTAAGACACTTTCCGGACTCACCTTCATAATGTCAAATATCAACATAAGAAGTCTTAGAAATAGGAAGAGAAAATAGATAGTGTCCTCGAACGTCAAGACTTACCAAGCTTATCTTTAAGATATCCAACTAGCCACGTGGAGGAGGATAGTCAAATGGGGCTCCGGTTCCTACACGGTGACATCATGTAGGCATAGAGTATTCATTAGTACATCTGAATGTACTATGTTTGTGGTTCCCTAATGGACGAATCAGTTTTATGCTCTTATTGTTGTTTATATTGCTTCTGCGACCAAGGATATGTGTATGATATGCTAAGAGGATTGTTTGGGTCCTTTCGGGTTCCCCATTCACTGTGTCACTTCTGGGCCTAGTTTGGGTGCGACAAACTTGGTATCAGAGCACTAGTTTGTTCATGGTCCTCGTAATCCATCCCACTGCATCGATTATAGTCTTATTCATTGTTGTGAAGCACGTCACAACTCTGAATAGGAGGCTATGAGGAATTTTAGGAAATATTTTTCGTCTTCATTGTCTATGTCGTGCTATAGAAGTTAAGGTAAGGTGTTCCCCTAACAAATGTTCTTTTCTATTTTAGATCATTCTAATTCCAAGAGGAAGAAGAGCCCGTACACTCGAGGAGCAACCGACTCCTCCCGATCCTCAAGCTCCTCAAGATGGAGGAGTGGTTCATGAAGAATTTCGAGATGCTCTTACAATGTTAGATCAAGCCATGACTAATCAAATAAACCAAGGTGCCCAAGCTCCTCATGCTTCTATACACGCTTCAAGGGTGAGAGACTTTACTAGGATGAACCCACCGGAGTTCCACGAGTCTATGGTGGAAGAGGATCCTCAAGAATTTATTGAAGAGGTGTAAAAAGTGTTGACTATTATGGGGGTTAGATCAGAGGAGAAGGCGGAGTTGGTGGCCTACTAACTCAAGGGGGTGGCTCATATATAGTTCACCTAATGGAAAAAGGAGAAGGAGAACAACAATGTCATCCTTTGTGAGTTGTTTAAAGAGGCATTTCTCAACCGGTTCTTTCCCCTTGAGCTAAGGGAGGCCAAGATGATGGAATTTATGCATCTAAAGCAAGGGTCTATGAGTGTGAAGGAGTATGCCCTCAAGTTCAACCAACTCTCTAAGTATGCTCTACAATTTGTGGCCAAACCGAGGTCTAGGATGAACAAAATTTATGATGGGGTGTCTGATTTGGTTAATGAGGAGTGTCGTTCTACCATGTTGATAAGTGACATAGATTTATCCCATCGCATGACTTATGCCGAACAACTGAAGGGTGAAAAGCTTAGAAAGAGAAGGATTGGTGAGGCCAATGGGGCTCGTTTTGAAGGTGAGTTTCAAAATTCTAGGGGTGGCCGGTTTCCTCAAGGCCACAAGTTTCAAGGGAAAGAGTTATCCAATTCTTCCAATGAAGGGTTTGCTAATGGTACGGTGCCAAATCATAGATTCCAAGGAGGTGATGAGAGGGTGGCAAATCCTAGATGCTGAAAGTGTGGGAAAGGCCATGGAGGCCCATGTTTGAAGTAGTCTAATACTTGCTTTGGTTGTGGTGGATTTGGGCTCAAAGTTAGTGATTGACCTCATGCTTAACCTAAAGGTGGAGGTGATGTTCCTCAGGGCCAAGGTGCTAATACGGGCCAAGGAAAAAGGGAAGGTCATTAAGATAGTGCCCCAAGGCACAATCGATTTTATGCTCTTCAAGGGAGGCAAGGAGGGGATGAGGCGCCCGATGTTGCCACTGGTATGTTGAGGTTTCCTTTGACTTAGATGGGTATACATTGATGGGTTTGGGTGCCACTATTTCTCTCATTATTTCTTTTGTCTCTAGTGGGATACATGTGTATCCTGGGTGTTAGGTGAACCTTATGAAGTGCCTACCCCATTGATGAGTCTATTGTTGCAGAAAAGTTCAGAGATATTGTTACGTGTTCATATTGTATTAGGTCTTGCCTTGTGATTTTTTAATTTTATATGGTGGATGTTGATGTCATACTTGGAGTGGATTAGTTGCATGCATATTGTAATTTATTGATAGTAGGACCCGTAAAAGTTAGATTCTAATTCCCTAATGAACCCATACTTGAGTGGTAGTGAAGAGGTAGATCCATTTCTTTTCTTAAGGTCCAATTGAACTCTGAGGGTTGATTTCTAAGGAGTGACTCTATCATCTTGTGAGGGTTAGGTATGTTGAGCATAAAGTCCTTCCTATCGAGTTAATTTCGGTGGTCAATGAGTTCTTGCTATCCTTTTGATGTTTTAATTTGGGGTAGTGTCTTTTAGTTTAGCTAGTACACTGGTTATGTCTATAGGTCTCATGAATAGGGTGTCTAGGCCCTACTTGATATGTTTGTGGTGGTCTTTGGTGATGATATGTTGGCTCACTCCAGAAGTAAGAGAGAGCTTGTGGACTATTTAAGGGTGGTATTGTGAGTTTTAAGGAGTGTGAGATTGCTTGCTAATTATGGAAAGTGGGTATCATTAGGAGGACGAAAGGGTGGTTGGAGAAGTTCACTAGGTGATTAGGTTGCGTATGACGTTGGGTGAAGTTGAGAATGGTGGTGTAGTGGTTTTGATAGCTCCAAATCTTCTTTGGCTGAGGAGGTCTAGTTATGCAAGGCATTGATTCCGCCTTAATAGAGTTGGTTGTTATGGTGAGGGATGGTAGAGTGGAGGTTTTCTTCTAAGGGTGAAATGGTAGCTTTTGGTGCCAAGGTGGACTATATGTGTTTAATGTTGGCAAATGGGTTAAGATTTATAGGTCCTTATAGGGTTTGGAGGAGAAATTGGTAAGGTTGAATATGGATTGGAGTTTCCTATGGATATGAGTATGATTTGTCCGATTTTCCATGTATCTATGTTAAAGTGGTGTGTGGTGATTGAAATGACCCCAAAATTTCCTGAAAATGTGCCTTGGAAGTGCCCGAAATCGTACTTTCCATATATCTCAAACTCTATGCGCGATATCAAAAATTCAATTTCATATTCTTGTTCAGAGGGTCAAAATTAGAGGAAAAAGGGTCTAAGCCCAATTTAAGAGTAATTGTAAAAAAAATTTGAAAATCACAAAAATATGACTTCCAAAGATGATCCATGCCCCTGGGGCGATGCACCACGGGCGCGCTCTTATGTATTTTTTTGTCCAGTTTTTTTATCTCATTCCAAAACTTTTGGTTCTTGGGCCTATGTGTTCCCAAACGTGAAAATAGCTATATTTAGCGATATTTCACCCTCATATCATCCGAAACATTCCCTAATACTCACTAAAACACTTAACCATATTTTCACTCCTAAATTCAGTCTCAAAACCTCTTCCGGATCTAAGGATTTCCTTTAGGGTTCTTCTTCAAGCTTCAAGTCTCCACCTCCGATCTTCACCAAGTTCATCTCCAAGCTAAGGTATGTGGGTTTCTTTCATGGGTCCCTTTCACCCATGATGCCTAAGCTCCCTTTTCTTACAAATTGCATAATTTAAAGGTGATTTATTCATGGGTCTTGATTATGAAAATCACTGCACACTATGGTTGAGCATAAGAAATTGTGACTATTTTACCATGTTTTGAGCTATGACTCTAAGATCTATTGAAAGGATTGGTGAAGGGTTTTGATGATTATTGTTTGAGGGTGTTATCAAGTATCTATTGAAGCTTTTACATTGAATTTACTAGCATGATTTCACTCTTGAATTGCATGATTTTACATTAGCACTACACACCCTCGAAGTGTTTGATGAAATGTCCGAATGTGGCTCTTGAGGAATTGAAGGTCCGAAGCATGAGATATGATATGATTAATATTATGATGATGAAATGAGCTTATGTAAATGATATATTCTACATAAAGTGTTGCATTAGTCCATGCGCGATCTGGGGGGACTAAGAGCCTAGATAACCAAGACGGGGGTTTTTACTTCACCACCAGGGTGATAGGGTGAGATTATCATCAACCATGTGAGGGGTTTGTAATTCGCTACCAGGGTGATGGGGTGAGATCATCATCAACCAACCAAGGGGTTTGTACTTTGGAAATCTTACTTGGTCTCTTCTACACATACAATATCCTATATGAGCATAAGTTACCTTAGCATGATTTACTTGAGCATTGGTCATACATGCCATGTTGTTATATGATGCCTATTGCCTATTGTTATGCACTTTGACTATGATGCCTATTTTTTGTTGTATTGCATCCTACATACTTAGTACATTCAAACATACTATCATAGGCTCTTGCCTACATGATATCACCATGTAGGAACCAGTGCCCAAGTTGATCATCCTCCTTCTCCATGTGGCTAGTTCAATACTACTCAAGCTAGTTGGTGTGTCCTTCATTCCAGAGACGTTTATCTATGTTTCTCTTATTACATATTGATACACTCTTCTTTATGTTCTATTTTGACTATGAGGGTAAATCCGGTTGCTTTGTCATGGCCCCCGCTCTTATCTATGTAGTAGAGATGTTTGTTGGACATACTATGTATCTATGATATGAGCTTTGATTCGTGGTCTCTTGATTATGTTATTATGTCAGCTTTCCCCATAGTCCCTTTTGCCCCATTCCTACTCTTTATGTCTTGTATATGCTTCCGCGACCAATGATGTGTAATTATAAGTTAAGAGGCTTGTTTGGAGTTCCTTCTGGTTCCCTATTTATCGTGTCACGTCTAGGCCCTAGGCTTGGGTCTTGACAAACCTGGTATCAGAGCACTAGGTTGGTAGATCCTCGAAGTCCATCACACCGTGTCAATTAGAATCCTATTCATGGTTGTAAAGCACGCCATGATTATGAATAGGAGGCAATGATGCGTTTTAGGAAATGTTTCCCTTCTTCATGTTCTAAGTCATGCTATAGCGTTGTAGTAAGCTTTTCACCCTAATGAGTATTCTTTGCTATGCTACATCATGCGTAACACTCGAGGAAGAAGGGCCTGAGTGGAAGGATTAGGCCTAAGACCCCAAGGCCTTGGACCAAAATAAAGATAATAGTGAACAAAATGTACTGGTCTGCGCCCTGGCTGCGTTACGCCAGGGGCGCAGATCAGTTCTATTTTCCGTAAATTTTGGAAAATAAAATTTTTATATGATTCCTCTAAAATCGGGTTTATACCCATTTCCTATTCAATGTTGCCCCTGATCACGAATATGAAGTCAAATTTTTGGTATCATACACGGATTTTGAGATATACGTATATTATAATTATGGGCACTTCCGCGGCACATTTTTAGGCACTTTTTGGGTTTATTTCAATTTAACAAGCTCCAGGGTGCAACTGTATCTTCTAAGATTGATTTGAGATTTGGATGTCATCTACTGAGGATCAAGGTTTCCGAAATTCCTAATACAGCATTTTGGACGAGATATAGGCACTATGAGTTCATTGTGATGTCATTTAGGCTGACTAAGGTCCAGCAACATTTATAGAGTTGATAAATGGTGAATTCCAACCATATTTGGATTACTTTATTATTGTCCTTGTTGATGATATATTGGTCTACTCGAAGACTATGGTGGATCATGAGCAACGCTTGAGGATGTGTTTCTACGACTTAGAGAGAAGAAGTCATATGCTATTGCAATTGTGAGTTTTGGCTAAGTCAGATGACATTCCTAGGTCATACTGTGTTTAGAGAGGGCATTCTAGTTGATCTGGCGAAGATTAAGATGATGCAGGGTTACTAGACCAAATTCGACTATCGAGATTGATAGTGTTTTGGCCTAGCTATTTATTATAGGCAGTTCATTCAGGGCTTTACTTCGATAACAACTCCATTGACTAGGCTTACTCAAAATAATGTTCCATTCCATTAGTTGGATGAGTGTAAGATCTTCCAAAAGCTCAAGACACTTTTCACAACAACTCTTGTTTTGACCTTATAGAGTAGGGTATAAGCTTTATGATTTATTGTCATGTGTCCAGAGTTGGTTTGGGTGGAGTCTTGATACAAAAAGGGAAGGTGATTGCCTATGCATCTAGATAATTGAAGACTCATGAGAAAAGATACCTACCAGTGACTTGGAGTTGGCAGCTGCTGTGTTTGTGTTGAAGTTGTGGAGGCATTATTTGTATGGTGTTCACTGTGATATTTTGTAATGACCCAGATGTCATGAGACTATATTGATGCTTCAAATCAAGTTTCCAGAGGTGTGTGACCTATGAAGGATTCTCGTGTATGGCTTAAGAAAGGATTTTAGGCATTGTTGCCCTCCAAGACACCTCCCACGAATGGTGGTCCTCACCACTGGCCGTGGAAGGGGCCCTTGGTAGGAGCCCCACTTTTTAAGCTAAAAAATTGATTAAGCTAGCCACCAAGGACCCTTGTATGGGTTGAGCAACCCACCATAAGCCATAATAGGGTTTTCATGAAGCCCTCGTAGTAAAATGCTGTTGTAGTATAAAATTACTATCTCAGAAGTTGAATCATTTGTACAGATCGTTGTACGATCAGTGCACCTTTGAATTAACCATGAATCCATCAGTGGAAACGACCTTAGTCTGAAATTTGGCAAAGTGTCTGAAGATCCTTACAATGGACCGTTGTACGGTCCATGGCATGTTGTACTAATCGTGGTGTCCTTTTATGGGCCACCAGGGCACTTTTTAGTGCTCATTTCATTAATCACTTTCTCGTAATTTTGGTGATTTCTAAGGTTTATTCGTGACTTCCTAACCTGTACCGTTTCTTTCCTCTTAAGCTCAGAGAGGCTAAAATGACAGAATTTATTAACCTCAAGCCAGAATGTTCCCTCAAATTTACAAAGCTCTCCAAGTATGCCCCTATAATAGTGGATGACCCTCGTGTTCATTTTTGGAATCTCTGATTTGGTTGTGAAAGAATGTCATACAACTATGCTTATTTAGGATATGAATATTTCCAGGCTTATGACTTATGTTGAGCAGATTGAAGGGGAAAAGCTCAAAGAGAGAAGGGTGAGTGATTCTAAGAGAGCCCATTATGATGGTGGGTTCGCCAACTCTAAGAGTGGTGGTGGATATGGTCGCTTCCAACAAGAACAGGGGTTATGTGTCGGTACGTGACACCCGATCCAATATATATGTATATGTGTCGGTACGTGACACCCGATCCATTATATATGTATATGTGTCGGTACGTGACACCCGATCCAATATATAT
>JAABOM020062020.1:0-10548 GCA_011800125.2 Solanum clarkiae
ATCCACTGTTCATCTTCTTCTTTCTTCTTCCTTCTTTCTTCTTCTACTTTCAATTAACAGATTCATATTACCCAACACTTCAACCTCCTTTAATGGTAGAATTTTCTCCATAAATCCAAATCACTCGAAATTTTGACATGGTCTCAAAAATACTACTCCCTCCGTTTCATTTTATGTGGCATTCTTTGACATGATACGGTATTTAAGGAAAAAAAAAAGACTTTTGAAACTTGTGGTCTAAAATTATTCTGAGAATTTTGTATGGTTGAGATTCATTTCATTAAGGGTAAAAGGAGAATTTTAAAATCAAATTAGTTCCAATTAGAGTAAGGTGACATTTTTTTGGGGATGAACCAAAAAGGAAAGGGTTCCACATAAAATGAGTCAGAAACAAGGAACTAGTGTTAAAAAAAAAAAAACACAATCAAAATAGGTTTTTGATATTTAGGGACTGGTTTTTATTTTTTTTAAAATAAGTTTTTTTCTATAATGTTTTGTGCCGGTTTAAAATCTCAAGTGATTTGGAGATGTGGAAAAAAAACTTTCTACCATTAAAGGATGTTGAAGTTTTGAAGTTTTGAAGAAATTTTAAGTGTCTTGTTGAGTATGTTGAATTTGAGTGTATTGTATTTTGGTATCTAGCTCGAGGGATGCTACTAATGAAATTTGAGGTAATTTCCTGGAGAATTGAAGAAGTTAGAACTTCAGAGTTTTTGGTGTTCTTCACGTGCTTTTGGCATTTTTGAAGAAAAAGGAGCAAAAAGAGTACATTTTATCTAATACTCCAATTGAAATTTGCTAAAAGTTTGTCACACCCCAATTTTTCTTACCGATCTATTTCGCTTTTTAAGAAGAACGAATGATTTTTTTAAAAAAAAGTTTTTCTAATTACAGTGACATTTTGTAAATGAACTATTGTATTCAGAGTCACCACTTAGAATTGAGTTTGGTGTTCCAAGTCACTTTATTAATTTCCCAACTAAAAGGAAGTTGACTCTTTATTTTATTGGTCTGTGAACTAGAAATTTAGATAAGAAATTCTATTGACCAAAGGGAAGGTATTAGGCCTCCCTCGAGTCTCGTGCTTTTAGCACAATTGCTTTATTGATTTATATACATCTTAAATTAATTTTAAATATGTTATACCCATTGGTGTTACGGAAATGCTCATCTACTTACATTCTCTGATTTATTTGAAATTCATTTCAAGAATTGACATATTTTATTAGTTCGCGGTGTATTGGTAGCAAAGCTTTCCAACCGTGCCACGAATTATTTATCACTTTGTATTTTTCAAAAATATTTGTTTAGTAGTATTTAAATCCTAATGTTTGCCTATATTATTTATCGGTCTAAATGCACTATTACGATTTGATTTAAATAAAATTTAATTATCAAAAGTTCAAAAATAAATTTTTGCATGAATAAAATAATATCCAATGATAAATATTAAGGTTTTGTTTTATTACTTATTTTTGCAGATTATTTCTAAGACCCAATATTAGACCTTATTTTATGCTAATAATAGGGAGTGATAAAACAGAATCATCATTTTATTTAGTAGCACAGGTACATGAAGCCAAACATGGATGAAAGAGTACTAAATAAAACAAACATCAAAATATATTTATTTGTCTAAGTAATCACAATCATGCATGGCAGAATAGACCACACACTTCCCAAGATTTCATTTACTTAAAATCTTTTGATCATTTCTTTTTTAAAATCGGACAACCTTCAATATCAAATGGGACAGTGCAAGTTGTGTGAGCGAAGTTTCTTTTTATTTCACAAATTAGTTGATCCAAACCTTATTCTTTAGATCCAAAAATGTTGAATCTGCCAATTTGTGATAAGTTGTATGAGTGCAAACTAAAGTTTTTTCAACTGATCAGGTGAAAATTTTGTTCTCCCGGACAGAATCACTAGGTAAATAGTGAAGTAATGATAAAGTCACTATCTAGCCTTGCCTAGCCTAGCAAGTTTTTTTTTTTTTCGAAGTTTTCTAGACATATTGCTAACTAGCTATTCTAACGTAGTTCAATTTGACACTTGCTTAATTCATTTTAGTTTATATGTAAATCCTAACAGTGTACATACGTACATAGCAAATAATATCATTGTCTTTTAGTTTATTTCAACAGTTACTTCTCAGTTGCTTGCATTTATTTTTCTAACAAGATGTGCTAATAATGGAACAAGATTATAATTATCATAACAGAACAAAAGTAGAACAATCTGCATATTTGAAACAAAACCAAAATGTAGAAATATGTTGTTTCTTCATGCATAATTCGATTCTTAACAAAAGTGTTAGAAAAAAATAAATAGATAAGATCGAATAGGAACCTGTGTGATGAATTAATTACAAGGAAGATCACGAACTTTGCCACCGAAAACTCGAATAAGAACTAAACTCAATTCACCAAAATTTGAAAAAGGAATTCTTCTACTTTGTGTGTGTGTGTGTGTGTTTTTCCTTCTTTCTTATCTTTTTCTTTCCTTCTCACTTTTCGCTCTCTTTTTTCCTTTTTTCAAATATCCCGATCTTAATCTTAACTTAAAACTTAAAAATTAATTTTTTGTAATCTTGTATCTATATCTATATTACTTTAAAAGCACCAACTCAAAAAGCTCAAAGTTAAATTACGCTTATACCCCTCACTTACACATAATTCCTAAATACGTAATCACCCTTCACTTACTCATCCTCATCAGCCGCTTCTTTCCCAACAGCTTCACCAATTACCACCTTTCGCCAAACGATGCAACTCCAAATAAAACCCTGACACACGTGCAACAAATTCCCAAGTGACACTTCTTTACCGTGCTTTCTCAACAAGCGCTCAGGGATCAAGTCCTCAACAAGTGCAATTTAATCTCTTCAAAAACAGAAATATCACGGCACAAAAAAGATTTGCATCCCATAAAAAAAAACTTTGACACCGTTTTGACAAAACTGGTTGATTAGACGAGAACACATCAATCGAATTTATCGAATTTTGTCATCTACTTCCCTTTTCCAATTCGTCACTATCTTGGTCTGGATCGTGATAGTTGGCGGGATTTGGTATTGGCCACCACCAAAAAACAATAAAAATGAAGGGAAATAAATAATACATGCAAAATTCCAATAATAGAAATGCAAGAAACCTAGGTTATTTCAAGTCAACTACCCATGGTTCTCACAACCCCAAGTTGTCGGTGCTTAGCTACTCATGGCTAAAGCAAAACACAAAAAAATGCACATGATAGACATAGTTGAGAGTTTTACCAATAACAATGAAGAAAATAGGCACCACAAATTGCAAACCCACAAGTTTGATTGATCAACAATGAGTACAAGGTAAGATTTGCAACCCCCAAAATGGGTTTTCCAATACAGAACAATAAACTACCCTAAAAAGTTAAGAGAAGATTAAAATGTAATGGTAGATTGTCTACTGGTCAAACTCTCTCTCAAAAACCTTACTTAACTATATATAGTATTTATAAAATAACCCTTAAATTTACACAAAAAAGACAACTGACAGCTGATAAGTCTCGCAGTTAAGACTCGTAGGATGACCTATGAGTCGTAGTCGGGGTCTCGTATCAGGTTCTTGGTATCTTGGACTGAACTGGTATGACTCATAGGCACGAGTCGTTGCTTGAGCTACGACTCTTATGTTTGTCTTGTAGTCTTGGTCTTCAGTTTTTGGTCCAATATTTTGGCTCTGTGATTCTTGCTACGAGTCTACCTATATGAGTCATAGTGTGTATTACGACTCGTAGGATGTCCTCATAGGAGTGACCTTAACTTGGCAGATTTTTTATTTTGGTCTCTGATTCCTGCTACGACACCACCTTATGACTCGTAGCTTGAGTTACGACTCTTAGGTTGGCTCGTATGGCCTATACTTCAGCAAAATCTGCAACTTTTCTTCAAAATCATGTCAACCTAATTTTTCTGCAAGATCAACACAAAAACACATCAAAACACTAAAAAATCGCTTTAGGAACTCACAGAATCCCTTATTTCAGGCACCAAATATGATTTATTTCGATAGCACATCAACACCCTCAACTAAGAATTGTTGTTTATCCTCAAACGATGACTCAATCTACACACACAAAGAGAGATGCATAGCAGCTATAATAAAGGCATATATATCAACTCCTCATACTCAGGTACCCAAACTATTTTCAAAATAGGATTGTAGAATTATTGAGCAAACAGGAACATAATGAGATACCTGACAATCCAACTATGACAAATTAAGGGACATCAACTGTCCTTAATCGCTGGTATAGTCATATGCTACTCATATAGTGCACATGCCCTCACTAGAAAGAAGTCCCTTATACTCACTCAAAAGTATTTAGATTTCAAGGATTGAGGAAGAATTCTCACTCTCACAATTGAAATTCAAGCATATTGACTAACATCATATGCTTGCCTCTATACTCATCTTCTGGCTTGGTGATAAAGTGGAGTTGGATCACTTTAGGACTTATAGGCTTGTAACATAGGTTCAGGGTGCTTTGGCATGATATTTTGGGCAAGTAGTGACTAAAGCTATCCTTGAACCATGTTTACCAACACTTTTTGCTTTCATAATCCAACTCTTTTAAATCAACCCACTCTTGTTCTCCTGTTTTGAACTTTTCTCGAGTGCTTTCTTTTTCTTTTTCAGCTGTTTCTCTTTTTTTTTTAAAAAAAAAAAACTTTTTCTCAATTTAAGACACTTTTCTTCTTTTTCTTCACTCGGTTTATGCTTTCTCATTTCTTTCTTGATTTCCCAACTATCTTATTATTATTACTTTACCACAATAAGGGTCACCCTCAACTTAGGCTTTAGCTTCAAGTGAAGTACACAATATCTATGCCTAAACCAGGGCCACCAACTGCAGCCACCCTCAACTTAGGCCTTTGGCCTCAATCAAGGTTTACATGTTCAAGGATAGATCAGGGTCAATATCAAGGTATTTCATTAACTAAGATTAAGTCAACAGAGTATCAAGAAAGAATGAGTATATAAGAAGCTCAAGAATTTGGGACAAGGGATTCACTAACTTACTTGGTGGGTCATTTAGGCTAAAAGTAGTTTTACTCAAAGAACAAGGGCCTAAGATCCTTTCTATTCCACCATATCACCCAAACCAATCTTAGAGTAACAAGGGAAGTTCTGAGTCCATATAGAATGTATGAATGCAACAAAATAAGCTCACACACACATGGCATTTGCATCCACAATCAAGTATAGACTCACTGGTCATGTTTTCAATCTCACCCTTGACAGTATCAAAACAAACATTGCAATATACTAAAAAATGTATGAATGTATCAATAATCACAACCTCAAAAATTTTGAGGGTGTTCAATTTTTCATCAAAAGTCTAAAAAACAGTTAAGAACTATATATATGCCAACAGATACCATTACTATGCATTTACAAATTATTTATACTTCCTAAACATGCCCGTTTAACAGAAAATTAAACATCCACAAGAAAAAAGAAACACGGCAAGAAACCTTGGGATCAAAAATAGGGGAAGTTATGGACTTGAGGCTACTCAAACTTCACCTTAATCCATAACTTCTACCACCCCACTAAAAGATGATACTTTGTCCTCAAAGTAAAAACATGAAGAAAAGGTGCGGGGGGCGTACCTTGGGTTGCCTCCCAGGAAGCGCCTGATTTATTGTCGCGATACGACATGAAGCTTTTGTGTTTGTGCCTCTTCAAGGTCCTAATCTTCCACTGTTTTGATCTCTTCCATGTCACCCATATACTTTTTTATCCTTTGTCCATTGACTTTGAAAGTATTTCCATTCCTGCTTTCCAACTCGATAGCTCCATGAATAAAAACACGCATAACTCTGAAAGGCCCTATCCACTTAGATTTGAGTTTTCCAGGAAACCATCTCAACCAGGAGTTGTAAAGCAATACCATGTCTCCCGAAGCAAACTGGCGATCTTCAATTATGCGATCTTCAATTTCCCTTGTTACCATATCTAGGTATTCTGCTGTTGGGATTTGAACTGAGGGTTTTAGGAAACAGCCTCTCTACTTCTATGAGGTAGCGGTAAGGTCTGCATACAATCGACCCTCCCCAGACCCCACTTGTGGGATTATACTGGGTATGTTGTTGTTGTTGTTGTTGTTGAACTTTTATTCATTGTTTGTACAAAGTGGAGCTCTCATATGCTTGCAGTCTAAACTCATCAAGCTCATTCACTTGCATTAACCTTGGTCTGTATGCACAATCACTTTAGCTCCCAACAAGTATGAACGAATTTTTTCAAATGCAAATACCAATGCAAGCAATTCTTGTTCTGTCACAGTGTAATTCTTTTGGGCCACATTCAGTACTTTGCTGGCATAATAGATCAGATGCAGGACTCTCTCTCTTTTTGCCCCAATACCACACCGAGTGCCACCCCACTTGCATCACACATTAACTCATGTAGTTGTGACCAATCTGGAGCTATGGTAATAGGTGTTATGGTTAACTTTCTTTTCAATTCTTCAAAGGCATGCATGCATGCATCATCAAACACAAACTTCGCATCTTTCTCTAGCAACTTACATAAGGGTTGTGAGATCTTGTAGAAATCCTTTATGAAACGGTGGTAGAAACCAACATGGTCTAGAAAACTTCTAATAAATTTTACCGAGATTGGTGGTGGCACTTTTTTATCACCTCGATTTTTGCTTTATCCACCTCAATTCCTTTGCTTGAAATTCTATGACCAAGCATGATGCCTTCTTTGACCATAAAGTGATATTTTTCCTAATTCAACACTAGGTGACTCTCGACACATCATTCTAGTACGTTACTCAAATGCAATAGACATTCTTCAAAAGATTGACCCACCATACTAAAATCGTCCATGAACACTTCAATAGTGCTTTCTACTATATTAGAGAAAATGGATACCATGCATCTTTGAAAGGTTGCTGGAGCATTACATAATCCAAATAACATTTTCTTAAATGCAAAGGTACCGTATGGACATGTAAAAGTGGTCTTCTCTTGGTCTTCAGGTGCAATGACAATTTGATTATAACCGGAATAACCATCAAGCAAACAAAACTAACCCGTCTCTACAAGTTTATCAAGCATTTGAACCATGAATGGCATGGGGAAATAATCTTTCTCAGTGGAAGCATTCAATTTTTGGTAGTCCATGCACACTCTCCATCCCCTAACTGGTCGCATAGGAATTAACTCATTCTTTTCATTCGGCACCACGGTGATACCCCCTTTCTTTGGAACACACTGCACTAGACTCACCCAATCACTGTCAGCGATTGGGTAGATTACTCCTACATCTAACCACTTGATGATTTCTTTCCTCACAACCTCTTTCATTGGGGGATTCAACCGCCTTTGATGCTCGTTACTCAGTTTGTAATCCTTGACTAGTTGAATTTAGTGAATGTATATCCCCAGGGGTATGCCAATAATGTCTGCAATTGTCCATCCAATAGCTCTCTTATGCTGCTTGAGAACTGAGACTAGTACTTCAGTTTGGGTTTCACTTAAATCTGCTGCAATGATGACAGGTAATATACTATTTCCTCCCAAGTATGCATATTTCAGATGCGATGGTAATGCCTTTAACTCCAACTCTGGTGGAACTTCTACAGAGGGTCTTGTAAGTGGCATCTCTATGTTGCATAAATCCAACTCTAACTTTGATTGTTGCCTCGGCCCAAATGATACCCCAAGAACCTTTAATGTTTCCTCATAAATAGTAATGTTGTCACCATCAAAGTTCATCAACACGGCTGGTAGAGGATCAACACCAAGCCTCAAATCCATTGGGATCTCTACTTCATCCTCCCCATCCATTGTAATCATTGAGATGACTTGGAATTTAGAGCTACTTCCATCCTGCTGACCCACTTAAAACACCGTTGATTCTTCACCAAACCCGAAAGTAAGTAGATTCTTCTCCATATCGAATAATGCTCGACCTGTGGCTAAGAAAGGTCTTCCCAAAATGATCCGAACTGCAAAATCAACTTCACAATCAAGCATAACAAAATCTGCAGGAAATATAATTCTTTCTACCTTTACCAACACATCATACACGATCACCACGGGCTTCTTGACTGTTCTGTCTGCCATCAACAACTACAATTTTTATAGGGACAAGGCTCCCCAAACCTAGATTTCGGAATATGGCAAGAGGTGTTAAGTTAATGCTAGCCTCCAAATCACATAGTGCTTTAGAAAATGCTAGTTCTCCTACAGTACATGGTATGGTGAATGCACTCGGGTCCTCGCGCTTTTGTACTAATGACTTTGTAGCGATGGCACTACGACACTAAACATTTTTGGAGAGGTATTGGCTCACATTTAGCTTCCTTTTGACTAGGTCTTTCATCCATTTGGTATGTCTTGGCATCCTCTCAAGGGCCTCAACTAAAGGGATATCCACCGACAAATTCTTGAACACCGCCAAAAACTGTTCAAACATACCTTCCTTCTTTCTTTTTTCAAGCCTTTGGGTAAAAGGAGAGGGGGCCTCGGAAAAGTTTTATACTTCTTGGGTTGCTCATCCATGTTGCCTGCCAGGGTTCCTTCATTCATCCTCTTCTTTGGATTCCCATTTTTCGCCTCTTGTATAGGGGGTTTCGCAGCACCTTTTCCATTTCGAGTCATCACCGCCATGCAATGCCCTTCATTTTTAGGATTTTGAACCGTATTGCTTGGTAGGATGCCCTTTTGGCATTGGTCCAATTGTAAAGGCACTTGCCCAAATTGTTACTCAATTTGCTTATTTATGACCGAGAGAGACTCTATCTTTTGATTAATACTTGAGATATTTGCTTTCGTTTCTTTTAAAGTCTCATCTTGGTGGTCGGCTTGTTTCAACAATTTTTCGAACATATCTTCGATCCTAGAGTTACTTGACCCGACATCATGATTGTGTGGTGGCACATAAGGACCATTCCTGTAGCCCTCTCTTCTTCCCCACTCCGCGTTTGGCATTCTCTCTCTCATAGTATCCACCCTTATTGTCTCTATACATCCCATCACAGTTGAAGCTCCGACCTTGATTCGCGGAACCTTGCCTCCAATAGTCCGAATTAGACCCTTGGGGGTTGTTCCGGAAACCCGCCGCTTGGTTGCTTACAAAACATGCATCCTCATCAAAGAATGAATCATCATAGACAGGAGCCTTCGGAGGTTGGTGAGTGACCGCATAGATGCTTGCTTGGTTTTGCTTTAAGACCAAGTCCATACTTGTGCAAAGTTGAGCAAGTTGCTCCAAGATCTCTTTGTTTACCTTTGCTTGCTCATTATTGGTACTAACTGCACAAGAAGGTTTCATCACACCCCGCTATCGTTGTCCCCATGCTCGATTTGTTTTGACCACTTTCTCTATTCTTGCAGCTATAAATGCAAAAGTTTGGTCTAGGAACATGCCTCCCATAATTGTATCAGCGCAAGCTTAACTATTTTCATCAAGTGCTCGATAGAAAAGTTCAAGCAAGGCATCATCAATAATCTTGTGGTCAGGGACCATCCTCAAGCATTTGGTAAACCTCTCCCATGTTGTGCTAATAGAATCACCCGACAATTGCTTAAAGTTTTTGATTTGGTCCTTGAGTTTCAACTTCTTAGATCTTGGCAAATATCTTTCGAGGAATACTCTCTGAAGTTCGGCCAACTTGTGATCATACGTGGAGGAAGCTAGACAACCATACAGCTGCATTGCCAGTTAATGATAGTAGAAACACTCTCAAACCCACAACATCAAGAGAAATGTTTTGTGTCCTCATGACACTCTTGAAAACAAACACCACATTTTGAAGATGCCGATGGGGATCCTCCGAGGGTAGCCCTATGAATAGTCCTCAAATTTTGGAGCATTTGGAGCAATCCACTCGATACCGTGAACTTAACATCTACCGGTAAAGGAGGCAATACTACATCACCAGTAACATCCATAACCATAGGGTTCAATCGATATTGATTCCACCCATAAGTGTTTTCATTGAAGTCCCTGAACTGTGGCTTGTTACCCCTTTGTGGTGGATTCTCCTCTCTATCCATATCCTCATTCATATGCATATCCTTCTCAGCCTCAATATTCTCATTCGTTTGAGCCATTCTTCTTAGTAGTCTATGGATATCCAAATTTAGTGGAGATAAGGGATTTCCTTGGCTCCTTGTGTTGAGCATACAACCAAGTATACCCTGCAAATAAAATAAAAAAAAATAAAAACAAAAATAAAAGTAAATTACAAGAGACTCTATCAATCAACACTAGAACTAACTAATAGTGAAATCAAATCAAAACCTAGTTGTATTCCCCATCAACGACGCCATAATTTTTTATGATGTTCATGCTCCAATAAGAAAACGGTCGTTGTCAGCAATCAACCTAACCGAGGTTAGGGTCGAATCCACAGGAAATACAGGGTTTGACTACAAGACTTCACTACTAATCATTTCTAGTATTTAGGACTACAATCTCTAAATTAGGGGGGGGTGAAGGTTTGTGATACAAATAAAATATAAAATAAAATAAACACTAACTATAA
>JAABOM020062021.1:0-10546 GCA_011800125.2 Solanum clarkiae
ATCGAACCTTGGCCCCACCAATATGACATCTATGTTTAGAAATCAGAAACTTTCTTTCCCTATAATCTCATTATTTGCTTGTAATCATTCCTATGTTTGTTGTTAGATTATTATCCTTTATAATGAACTACGTTTGACCTGAATTCTCGAGAATGAGATACGTAGGCAGCCTATATCGGCCTCAGTCACTTTTTATTCAAAATTTATATTTGGTCCACTTTCCGAGGGGAACTACGTTTGACCTGATTCCTGCCCCAACGGATACGTAGGCGCCACAACGGCTCGATCATATTCCCAGAAAGGAAACTGGGACAAAATTTTTGAAAGGAAATCAAAAATTCTGAAAGCAAAAAGTCTTCTACAATGAATTAAAGTTTGGGACGCAATGAAACTTCAACTGGGACAGAATTTTTGAGAAAGATCTCAAAAGTTTCTCAAAGCGCTTTCGATTAGCTGACAATCTTTGACAACATCCAAACTGAGACAGAAATTTTGAGGTTGCCCTCAAAATTTCACTAAACATCGTCACAAATTTGACAGTCGTCTTAAGAATCCTCATCCTAATCAAGAGTGTAAGGAAGTCACGACATGTCAAAGAATCTGTGGTCGAAATTGTCCATATAAGCTTTATGTGACATGACAATTGGCAATGATTTTTCCTCAAAAACTCTTTTACTAAAATAATGTTGTTTCGAATATGTTAAGTATTTCGTCAAAATGCATATTTTTCTACCTTTTTTGTCTACCAGTGTGAGGAATCAAAGCGGTTCATCAAGGACAAGATCAAGAACAGACGACCGAAGAATCAACACAGATCAATTTATTTTTTAAAACTAACAAATTTTCTGTGGATGCAGGAACATTCTCTTGCAAGTCTCATCCATGGGAGAATAGCTATGACGCAAGTAGAAAATTTTCACAGAGAAAACGACAGAGGCGAAATTGATCTCAGAAAGGTTTTGCAGGTCTTGCCTACAAGAGGTCGGTCGAGGTGTAAACAATTTTTCATCTCGTTAAAATCATCGATTCATCAAACTATTTCATATTCATTTGCCAAGAAGACATTTTATATTCATTTACTGAGGAGGCATTACATTTATTGCCAAGAGGGCCATTTCATCAGTTTGCCAAGAAGGCATTTCACATTTATTGCCAAGAGGGCCATTTCATCATTTTTCCAAGAAGGCATTTCACATTCATTTGTTAAGAAGGCATTTTATATTCATTTGCCGAGGAGGCATTACATTTATTGCCAAGAGGGCCATTTCATCATTTTGCCAAGAAGGCATTTCACATTTATTGCCAAGAGGGCCATTTTCATCGTTTACTAAGAAGGCATTTCACATTCATTTGCCAAGAGGACCATTTTATCATTCATTTGCCAAAAAAGCATTTTATATTCATTTGCCAAGAAGGCATTTCACATTCATTTGCCAAGAAGACATTTCACATTTATTATCAAGAGGGTTATTTTCATCGTTTGCCAAGAAGGCATTTCACATTCATTTGCCAAGAGGTCCATTTTATCATTCATTTGCCAAAAGGGCCATATCATTCATTTGCCAAGAGGGTCATATCATCATTTGCCAAAAGGGCCATATTATTCATTTGCCAAGAGGGCCATATCACCATTTGCCAAAAGGGCCATATCACTATTTGCCAAGAGGGCACTACATCTCAAATGCCAAGAAGGCTATTGCATTTCGTGTTGAGTCATTTCATCATTTGCCAAGAAGGCATTTCATATTCATTTGCCAAGAGGACTATTTCATATTCATTTGCCAAGAAGGCATTTCATATTCATTTGCCGAGTAGGCATTTCATATTCATTTGCCGAGAGGGCCATTTCATCATATATCTGCCGAGAGGGCCATTTCATCATTCATTCACCGAGAAGGCATCATTTTATTGCTGAGAGGGCCATTTCATCATTCATTTGCCGAGAGGGCCATGTCATTATTCACTCGCCGAGAAGGGCCATTTTCGTATTTATTTGCCCAGAGGTCCATTTATTGCAAATAAAGCTATCGTCATCGACTCATAGCCTATCACATCAAAAGAAGAAGGATAAATATCGAATGGGGTAAGAAATGATGTCTCTTATTCAAATTATATTTACTAACACTCTTATTCGAAAATGTCGAGAGCATCTGAAAGGATGAAATCTCAAAACAAACCACAGGTGTGGACGTCATCAAGTAGGACGCAGCACAACGTGGAACTTTTTTTCTTAGCAGCAAACTGGGACATAGTACAAAGAGGGGCATCAAACCTCTTCGGACACGAGCTGGGAAGCAACTAGCACCACCATCTAACCACACCCCTGTCAGAAGGCGTGTGGGAATCTTTGTGAGTCAGTTAGTTTACTTTCAATTTTGCCTTTGGATAACCTTAACTCTCACCGAAGGCAATTTTCCAATTGGAGTGACAATATACCAAGAATTTTGAAATTATGTCCGTACGAGTTCTTAATGTGAAGAGTTCCACATTTATGGTTAAGAGATTGTAAGCCCCTTTTTTGTAGTTCAATTTGTTCGTCACTCCTCCTGAACCAGAGGTCATCTTCGAATAAGGGATTTCCTCTTCAACCGATTGAGTTGAACTATAAGCAGCCTGATTCCTTAGCCCAAGGATATCTAGGCGGGCTCAATTGTGAAAACTCGGCTGCACTCCGACATCGCTCCTAAAATTTCATTCCCAAGCATTCCAATCTCTCCATAATTCGACATTGGGATAGCTTTTGATTTCTTTTAAATTCGTGTGTAAAATCAAGCGTTTTGAACTACAAGTGGCCTGAATTCTCATGCAACCTGAGATATGTAGGAAACCCAAAACCAGGGCTCGGCCATAATTCCTTAAAGTCATCTTCGTCGGCTAAAAAATTGAGTTGGTCAAGTTTCTTTGTCCATGATCTCTTTCGTCGATCACACCCAAAGAAAGGGAGAGCTGTTGACACCCAATTTTTACCCTCCACGGTGTCAAATTAATCATCGAGCTTTATTTTATTTTTAACAATTAAAAAAAAGAAAATCTAAAATCCGGGCGTGTGTAATTCACCAATATACCCTTATTGCTCTTCTTTCTTTCTTCTTCTCCTTCATTTTCCCTTTCCCAAACATGTTTTCTGGATTTTAAAAAGATTTTTCTGTTAGGTCTTTTTAAATGTTCATCGGTTTCCTAATTATCCTTAAAATTAGGTGGCGACTCTGTTTTCCTTTAAAATTTCCAAAATCAGTTTTCGCTTAAATTAATTGAGTTTACACTGATTTTTGATTTTTCTTAACAAAAGCCATTTTTCGGCATAACAAGAGGTAGTGGTAAGGTCTGCGTCTCCAAATCCCACTCGTGGTATTCCATTGGGTATGTTGTTGTTGTATTATGTTTGAAAAAGATACTTTTAAATATTTATTTTATAATAAAGAAGTATATTAATAATTAAAAGAAATTGAGAATATCCGATTCTAGACTTTTATCTTTAAACTTACGAGTTATATCTAAAAAATCAAACTAAACATTCTCTTTGAATATGTTTTAATTAACTTATTTTAAATGTTTGTAAGTTAAAATATCTTTTAAACTATTTGAGTAATTAGAAAAATATTTATAACCACTTAATTTTAATCTAAAATAATAAAAATAAGCTAATGAAAATCACAAGTTAAAATTTTAACTTATGATTTTTAATTTTATAAGTGAAAAATAAAAATCATCTCTATTTGTAGACCTAATTAATAGAATTTGCAAACATCCGAGAGTTGTTTAGTTGGAGGCTTGACTTTATTGTGTAATTAAAAAAATTATTTCAAAATAAAAAATAATATTTAAAATTGTGTTTGACCATGAAATACAAATTTGAATTATTTTTATTTTTTTGTGATAATAATTTGGAATAAAAAATAAAAAATACTTTTATGTTATTTTTCAAGTTTTGAAAAATTTTAAATTAACTTCAAATAAAATTATGAAACCTTATGAACAAACGTATCATAAGCGGTGTGCTATCAATGGATGATAACTATAAGAGGGAAAAAAACTATCAAATAAGGAGAAGAAATAATATATAGAAATTCACCCCAAGATTGGTATTAGTCAGTAATTGAGTGTCTAATACACAAATTAAGAGTACAAGGCTTTTATAAAAGTAAAATCAGTACAAGTTGTCTCTAAATACAAAATAAGAACTAGCCTAGACACAAAATAGATGAAAAATTAATAACTCCAGATGCTAGGAGCACAACTTAATCTCCGAAATCTATAATAGCTCTATGCGAAAGTGAATCAACCACGAGAATTTGCACTATAAACTGCATGGGGTAGAACTTAGAAGTATAGTATAAGTACCAAACAAATAGTACTCAATAGGTATAGAGTGACTGAATTCTACAAATAAAGCAAATATAAATAACATATAAATAAGGTAAGTACAACACAAATAACTAGATAACAGAATAGATAATGAAATATAATAAACAAGATACACAACGTGAAAAAGATGAGACCAAAAATGTACATAAGAGAAATAGGTCTACCATATGCTCGCAAGAAGGGCAGGCTATAGAGCCTATTCGCCAAGGTACAACTGAAGGAAATTGCAAAGTATATGTAAATAACCTAACAACCTAGAGACTAATCCAATCCAACCTAGTTGGGAGAGTAATACATTCAACCAAAAGAAGGAATAAGCCTCACAAGTCATCAACTAATAACATGACACGAAAAAATACAGATATAATCAAATAATAATCACCATCAACATCCCATACTATAGGAGGGCATCAAACAACAATGAATATACTTATCATAATAGGCGATGCATATGAATGCAAGATATACATAAGAATCTCTTTGAAGCGTATAGTCGCCAGTGTATAGACCTACCATACTCCAGCTAGCAAGCTAGAATCCATGCGATAGCTCTAGCCGGTACAATGGTACTCATTGGCAAGAAGGTTCTACAAGGATGAGGATAGTTTGTATACATAGCTTGAGCCCAAATAAGGTCTTATAATAATCGTTGTTGGTAATAGTAGAGGAATAATAATAGCCATAATAATGCAAAAAAGGTGTCGACGTGTGGACTAGTCAAATCATAAAATAAAGATCATCTCAGATGCCTCCATAGTTTCAAGTAGAAAAGAGCACATCCTCGATGTGTGTTGTAAGTATCAAAATCAAATAATTAGATAATCTAGGCGGTATGACTCTCATTAAAATTAGTTTAAGATCAATTTTATATCTATAGTATAAAAATCTTCCTCTCCGTGCATGATAATGATGAGTTAATGCATGAACAGGGATCATATCACAAAAAAGTATTAATGAGCAACCAATGCATGCCATCATCATTATCCAAACAATGCACACAAGATTAGAAAATCAAACTATTATCTCTACATTATAAAGGTCGAGAGAATTAACTTGGGATTCAATTGCTCTTCAAACATGGCCTCAGGCACAAAAATATAGAATAACCATAATCCAACAAGAATACCATTAGCATACAGCTAATATGCCGTTAAGGAACCACAAGCATCTCAAAACCAAGTAGGGAAAAATAGCTCTAAGATTGATGTCTTATCCTAAAGTCATAAGATTCAATTTACATTTGAGCACTGCTAAAATAAACCTACAATTACAACGAGTCACTCGGGCCTTAGGCAGTACAACAAAGTACACTACTTGAAAATAAAAGCTACACCTAGTTATGAGGGCAATCAAACTCATAACAAGAATTTAAGGGTCAAATCTAGTCTAAGGTCACCCATATAACTCTCAAAAAGATACTCGTCCTAAATCACACTAGAAGCAAAGCCTCAAGCCTAAACTAAGATCTCCAAAGGGCTACACTAGTCTAAGGTTCAACGTAAAATCAAGAAAATAGAATAGAATGGAAGAAAATTAAATATTAGACAAAATACATTGTACAATTCTAATTCGCATGAAATTCATACTAACACCATCGTCTAGTAAAGCTTAGTCAAGAAAAAAGATCACTACCTACCTCGAAACCCATCACCCGCGCATTGAATTCACTCTTTTGAATTGCCTCTAAATCTCCACCATACTATCAAAATACTAATCCCGTGTCAGTATGGATATTTTGATATCAAAATTACATTATTCGAAGTCAAACTCAAAATTTGATCTAAAATGAAATTATGGGATTCGCGACAAAAATTCTAAAATTGACTCCATAAAAAGTTTCTAAATGGATTGTTAAGTTAGTACCTCACAATGGGGCGTAGTTTGACATTTCAAAATTGGAAAAATAGACTCATGCTATAAAATCTTAAAGAAAATCAAATAACAAGGGCTGGAAAGACCCTTGGAGGCAAAATTTACCTCAAACCGATGTCTTCCACACTCCTCCATACACTCACACATATACCCAAGATCGATACGAGCCTCCAAGACTTAGAATTGCCTCAACTGTAGCTTCCAAACTCCAAAAATTAAATTTTTAAGGATGAACACAAAACTAGTCGCGTCACTAGTCTTTAATTAAAATACCAATCAACTGACCTCTATGAACACAGAGGGAGGAGCTAGCGAACGCGAAGCACTAGCCAAAAAGGCCTCTGTGGATGCACTCACTAGCCCGCCAACACGAAAGGCAACCAGTAGGACCTCCGCAGATGTGACTTAGGCCACACAAATGCAGAGACATAGGCCACTGCCCTCTACGAACACAGCCTGAAGCCCGCGAACGCGGAGATCTAGTGATGCCTACATCAGCTGGTTTTGCTCAAGTTGAATATCTCAACGAAAGTACTTGAGATTCATTTGGAGTCCTGAGTGCGTGAATAAACTATGCTACCACATCGAATCTGGCATTTCATACTTAATAGCGTAGTAGAAATTTTCAACGGAGATCATTTCGACAAAAAGTAGGTCCCATGCTCAACCACTATTGTAAGTCAAAATCTACAAGAGGACTCGAGATGACACCGAAAGCCTATGCATAAATGGTCATTCTAGATCAAAATTGACATTATAGAGCTAACCGTATTGACGAATTTCTCACCCGGGCACCATACCAAAAAATGTGACCAAAGTCAAACTTAGGCCAATCTTAATTAAAGCCTAAAATGCCTAATGGAACAATCTCGCACCGATAGCCTTATGACCCGAGCTAACCACACTCCTGGACTAAAATGGCCATTGCAATGTTGTTAGAACCATTAGAATTTCATTATGAGGTCATCTTCCTATAGTTTTGACCGAAGTCAATTGTTCAAACTCCAAAGACTCCATAGCACAAAAACAAGCATAAAAACTAAACGAATGACCAAGTGATCGAGCTATCAGTGTCAATAAGTCATAAATGACTTGGGGTTGTTATAGAACAACTTAAACACTGAAAAGATCCAAAAACGAAAAAATTGACCTGGAGAGTCATTACAACATGACATAGGAGAAAATTAGTGTTGAGATCGATTTAATTGATTAAATCAAGATTCTTATCATAATTTGGATAAATAATATTTCACAAAAGGAATTAGTAATGCCAGAATTATAGCAATATATTATGTTATTAATAAATATATAAAATGTTCTTTCTCTTTCTATTATTTTTCCTAAAAAAAAAAAACTTGACAACTTAAATTTTTTGTCAATAATTGTCTATGATAGCTAATTTTAAAGGGAATGATCCACAGAAAATTTCAATCAAAGATTAACTACATTCAATAAAATAAGATAGATACTCGTAAGGGGAAAAGGTAGGAAAAGAACGAAAAGTTTATATATATATATATATATATATATATATATATATATATTACTATAATTATGGCATTACTAATTTGCTAATTAAATATTCTTAATCATGATTAGAATTTAAATTTAATCAATTAAATCTTAATCATTAATTTTTTCATGTCACATGACTTCAATTCAAGCAAAAAAATAAAAAAAAATAAAAATAATAATAATAATAATAAAAATAAGAGAAAAATAATTTTAAAAAAAGGTCAAATCCGTTAAAAAAAGGTACATATTAGTTATTTTATTATGACATGTGCTACCATATTGACAATAATCAACCACTTGGGAGTTCCCGGATTGTTGCATGTTCATGGAACAGCTTTATATTATCTTTTATCAGTCTGCCATGTATGAAAGTTTATTAATTTTCATTTACCTACTTGTCTAGTGTCACATTCATTTGTTGTGATAATGATATGTGCAACATGATATAAGTTGATAAGCAAAGTCAGCTATGTTTCAATATGAATTTCACTTAGAAAAAAAATAAATTAAGTTTTAAAGTTTTACGAGTAGAAACAATAGTTTCTCCCAAACTAGTAATTGCAATTTCAAATTGCAAAAATAAATAATAATTTGCAAACATAAAATAATATTTTATGTTGAAGTTGAAATAAGGACAATTCGGTGATACACAAAACATTTCATGTTAGTAGAATTTACAGAAAAGATTGTATTCTAAGGAGTGTGATATAAACAATCTACCTTAATAAAGTAACAAAAGATAATTTCTATAACCAACGACGTAGTACTTCAACAATTATACGTTTTTAATGTAGAGAATTTTTATATGATCATAGCCCATAGGTTAAATTTCCCTATTGCATCAGGTAATTTATCTTATTTTCAAGACTAAGTCTCATTTTCCCAAGGAGATTTACTTATAGATGTACTTTCATAATTTCAAAATGTATTTTTTTTTAACACTCTAATGATCCATAAATATGTTTGTCATTAGCCACACTTGTGGGGGGTGGTAGGGGGATGGAGGCGCTTACGTTCAATGATTAAAAACATAAAGATCAAATCAATTAAATTTATTTTTGATTTTACTTTTTTTATAATAATGTATTTATTCTCTCAAAATTTTAAACACGCTTAGATGTTGCACTTTTTGTAGTAGTCTCAAAAATTGGAGATGATCTATGACCTTTATTTCAAATTGGGGTACAACTTTGTCCATTTAAACACTTTTCCTTCAATGAAATACACGTGATATACACAATTATGTATTATTATGAAAGTTGTTGGAAATGGAACTTTTTGACAACGTATAATTTTCTCTGCATAGTTCGAAAAATGCATGTCTTCCAATATATCTTACTTGTATATTTATGTACTCTATGTATATCATGTATATTTCTGTATAGTTATACAGTTGTTATACATGATATGTCACATAAAATACAATGTCGAAAAATATACTAGAAATTGAAATTTTCAGCGATTTTCCAAATTTTAAAATTAGATATTGAGGATTACCTAGTAAAATTGTATGAGTTTGTCGCAGAAAAGATATGAGGTGTGTTGAGAAAAATACGAAGTAGAGATATACAACAACAACAACAACATACCCAGTAAAATCCCACTAGTGGGGTCTGGGGAGGGTAGATTGTACGCAGACCTTATCGCTACCTCAAAGAAGTAGAGGGGCTGTTTCCTAAAACCCTCAGCTCAAAACCCATACGCAGAAATACCTAGGTATGACAGAGAGAAATATAAGTTAAGTAAACATGACAATGAGTAAATATGAGAATTTAACACTCACCAACTAAACAATGAAGGGAAAGCGGGACAGTAATATTAAAGATAATGTAAATCGTGCAAAAGATAGGAGAAGACGACGAAAAGGAAGAAGAAGAGAAGAGATATAAGGACTTAGCCCGCTACTCTAATCCGCATCCTCCACATCATTCTATCTAAGGTCATGTCCTCTGTAAGGTTGAGTTCTTCCATGTCTAGCCTGATTACCTCCCCCCAGTACTTTTTCGGTCTGCCTCTACCCCTTCGAAAGCTCCCACCACTAGCCTCTCACACCTTCTGACCGGGGCATCAATACTTCTCCTCTGTACATGTCCGAACCATCACAATCTCACTTCCCTCATCTTTTCACCCACCGGGGCCACCTCCAGTTTCTTCCGAATTGCCTTGTTCCTAACCTTGTCGCTCCTGGTGTGCCCACACATCCATCTCAACATCTTCATCTCTGCTACATGCATTTTCTGAGCATGTATATTTTTGATTGGCCAACACTCCACCCCATACAGCAACACAGGTCTAACCACCACTCGGTAGAGCTGACCTTTCAATTTGGGTGGTAACTTTTTGTCACACAAATCTCCCAAGGCTAGTCTCCATGTAGTCCATGCAACCCCAATGCGGTGCGTGACCTCCTCGTCAATATCTCCACTACACTGGATGATGGACCCTAAATACTTAAACTTGTCCCTCTGGGGGATAGGTTGGGTGGATAGCCTCACCTCAGAATGATCTTCCTCCCTCCCTACGCTGAAATTGCACTCCAAGTATTCAGTTTTGGTCTTGCTCAATTTAAAGCCTTTAGACTCTAAGGCGTGCCTCCGGGCCTCTAACCTTTCGTTAACTCTACTCCGAGACTCATCAATTAATACTATGTCGTCGGCAAATAACATACACCAGAGAATCTCTTCCTGTAATGGTCGCGACAACTCGTCCATCACCAGGGCAAACAAGAAAGGGCTCAGCGCCGAACCCTGATGGAGTCCCATCTCAACGGGAAAATACTCGGAGTCCCCTCCCA
>JAABOM020062022.1:0-10546 GCA_011800125.2 Solanum clarkiae
GACGATAAGTGAGGAAGCGGTGGTGGTGGCGCGTGAATGCCGTTGTTGATAGAGTTTGTGATGGTGGTTGTGTTAAGCCCCTCCCGACAATAACCAAAATTTCAAAGACACACTTAAATTTTTACTTGATCCTTTTACCTCCCAATCTATTATTTTTCATAATTTAATGCACCTTATTTATCCTTAACCACACACCTAAGTTTTTGTGTGTACTACACGGGCGGACCTCACATGCCACGTAGGCAAAGGAGCATTAAATTACGAAAAAAATAAGTTCAAGGGAGGTAATATGACCAAGTTAAAGTTTAAGTGTGTTTCTGAAATTTTGATTATAGTTTTGGTGGGGTACTTGTGCATTTTCCCAAATATATATATTGTTTTTTAAAAAATATTTGTGTCTAGTGAATTTGTTCTCATTATATATATATTATAAAGTAATAAAGTAGTGAATAACGTGGTACTTTATTCTACTAACTAATTTCGTTATGATATATTTTTGGGTGTGAACGATTCGATTCAATCGGTTATTTTTTCAAAAAAAATTATATTTAATTCTTAACTATTTAATTATATATAATTAGATTTAGCTTTTTCGAAATTATTCCAAAAAATTAATTATTTTTTATATTTGTTTATATCGATTAATTTTAAGTACTTTCTTTTAAAAAACATAAACGTCAATAAAGTATAAAATGAGAAAGTATTTGACTCAGACTTTATACCATGTGTCTAATAGAATAAAAGTACTAACCACCATACTAAAATTATATTTCTCTTAAAATAATATAACTTGAAGCACCTCCTCAACAATAACCACAAGCTCTAACCGGAAAATTATTCTTATTATAAGATATTAATGCATAATTTGATTTGCTAGAAAATCACTTGCAAAAAAACGAGGAATCAAGATCTCTCGGTTACTTACAAAATAAATAGAAGAATCGAAAGTGTTAGATGTGGAAAAAGTTGTGTCGATTTTATCCATAGCTAGTTTTAGAAGTAGCAAAATTAACCTATGAAAATATAATCCGTCCAATGTGTTCAAAATTTGCATTGATTATTGATTTGTCTATTTATTAGTCAAATTCATTTCATAAAAAATAATTTGGCTAACATGTAGCCCAAATTGATGCATTAGAAATCTCAAACAAAATAATTGCTTGAAAATATTTGTGTTATTTGTAGCCATAATTAAATATATCATTTTATTAGGTACTAAAAAATTATCTTAAAAAATAAAGCAATTAAAATTTAGTAAAATTTTATGAATCAAATTGTGACCCACATTTTAGTACTAAATGTGTTTAAATTTCATTTTGTACTCAATAAGTTGCATAAATATTTTATATCCACTGGTTTGACAAAAGAGTGTAAGGGGTATTTGGGAATATACGAATATTTGATTTAATTGACACCCTTTCTCCTACATTAATTGTGATTAGTTTAGTCGTAGTAGAATCAATGTGACAAAATCCCAATTTAAAACAAATTAAGGAATGATATGGAAGATTTAGAAGAAGTCAACTACTTTGTGTTATTGACTATAACATCTTGAGTTTAGACTATAATATGTTATTTGATTTAAATAAAATGAAAATAGCAGAATGAGAATGTCGAGATGAATATGTTTATACAGTAGATGATAGAATTAGGAGACATTTAAGACGAGGTGAGTGAGGTTTCCATGGTTAAACAAAGGAGTTAAGCCATGCTAAGATGGTTTGAGCATGTAATATAAGATGTCCAAATACTCGATAAAGAAAAGATAAAGATAGGCTGAAGAATTAGTAGGGAGAGGTGATTAGACTGAAGTCAAACAACGTACAACTTATCGAGCAATGACTCTAGATAGGAGAAAATGATAGAACATTAGTGGATAATCGCGCTGTGTAGTTTCTTTTATTAGTGATAGTAGCATCTCTTTTTCTCCTACTCTTTTTAATTATCTATTATATCCTATATTTCAGTTATAATATTATTTGTTGAACTTGGTGTTCTTAACATGTTTTGAGTTATAAACATCACTCTAAAGTTGCCGTCCTGATTTTGATTTCATTTAACAAGCGCGTTTTATCGTGTTATCTTAAGTGTCATGTTGATTTTTTTTTTCTAAGATAGAAGTATAGACATATTGGACTTGTGTGTCCTTACAAAATTCTAACGGATTTAGTAAATGAAACAAACAACACGACTCTTAATTCCTTTATGTTCTGAAAAAAATAATGTTAAAATAAAGGAAGAAAGAAGGGTACTTTCTATACCTCCATATCTAAAATCTTGAAGAAAAATGATCAAAAAGACTATATTTGATCCAAAACTCTAATTCAAAAGTATTTAAAGTTGTTTAAGTCATTTTGTAAAATCGAAGTTAAAAAATAATGGTGTAGATGAGTCTTTTCTCAAACGGTAATGATATAAATGAGTCAAACCTTTAGCAGATGGCATAAATGAACTTTTTCTCAAAGTTCGATAACATATTTGAACCTTGTCCCTATGAATAATGAAAGGGTGCTTTTTTTTTTTTCTTTATTTTCTGAGATGGAGAGGTACAATTCAACAACTACTATTTTGGCGCAATCCAAAAGGTGTTTTTGTTTTTTTCATTTTTAATTCACATCTCAAAACTCTGACACCAACGATCAAATGTTATTAGCAAATTTGAACATGACGAAATCGATAAAAGTACTTCAGATTACTTTAGACAACAAACACACTATCTCTTTATATATATTTTATATTAGTGAGAGATTTCTGTTTTCCCTGCTCCCAATAACTAAGGGAAGATATAGATTACAATTATTATTACATAGAAAAAGTGACTAGGAAGAAATTAAACTTATTACTCTTAATACCAATGATCAAATAGTGTGACGGATTAGAGCAGAAACAGTTACAAGAGCCATAATTAATGATTGATCAACATGAGGTTCCACCACTAATGTTAATACATCATCTCCAAATAGTACTCCTGAACTTGCTTGCTTTTGTTTTACCTGATAATAAACACAAATTACTAACACTATTAGTAAAAAGTAACTGATAATATGCAGTTATCTTTTAAGTGATCTGACAGACTGATTACCTCAGCGACAAGTCGGCCATGTTGGTTCACAATCTTGATAGATTTTGTGGCAAGAATAATGTTATAGCAACTTTCTTGAGAAGAATTACATCCCAATATAACATTATAATAGTTCACATTATCCCCCTTACGAACATTATGAATTTTCTTCACTTGAAACCATGGCATTTCTTCACTAGTCACTCCATCATAACTCCATTTATAGCCATCCCAATGTCCAAATAATGGAACTTTCTGTTCAAAAAAAAAAAAATATGTAAGTAAAAAAATATACAATATTTTAACTAATTTAACATGGAGTGTACGTACAACTTGTCAAAATAAAATTATAATTTACGTGCTTGGCTCATAAAAAAGAATTAGCACGAGCCGTGAACGTTACTTACCCTATTTCTTATAGAAAATAGAACTTTGCCATTGGAGTCCATGAGATGAACTTGTTTGCTACGTTTAATGTTGTAGTTGTCAATTCTATAAACAATTTGTCCATTTGAGTCATAAACAGTGCATCCATTGCCATGATACACAAGAGATTTCATCCACAAAGTGAATACTTCTCTTCTTGGGCTAACATAAGAGTTACTAGAGGAAATAGAAGAAAATGATGATGAAGAAGAAATTGTACTTAGGTAGTTTGACTTGTTTAGGTGAAATTTAGCCATTGAAATTGTAGGTTGGCTTAGCTTAGACAAGGAATTGGAAATATTTTGAGTTGAAGAATGTTTTGATAGAAAGGGGTATATATACATTTCCAAAAGAATATTAAAGAAAGGGATATAAACATGCATGCATACACAATATGTACTATACACTAAAATTCTCCACTTTCTTAGTCACTTCCTTCTAGCTAATGGCCACTGAAACGTGCCGTTAATTATTAATTTACACCTAAATTTATTTTTATTTTTTTGAATTGGTCAAATGAATTAATCGGTGGTTCTTAGTTTTGTGGCTAATTCTCATTTAATAAAAGAATATGGGTTTAAGTATTCTTAAGTATGAGTATTATCCAACATAAGCGTAGAGTACTTTTTCTGTTCTAATTTATAAGACTCAACCGCACATTTTTATATTTATAGTAACAATTCAACTTTAAAATATTTATGTTATTCTAAATGAAATGATTTGTAATTAATCAAATATTCATTACTTATTTTAAACCATAAGTTTTAAAAGTCTTTCTTTTTGTTGCGTAGAAATAAGTTATGAAATTAGAACAAGCACAAAATTAGTGCAATTCACACTTAAGAATATATTTTGATGGAGAGCATTAAGATCTAATCCCTTTACACAGGATTATGTTCATATTTTTTCCTCCAATGATATTGTTCATTATGATAAAAAATAAAAGGAATACGTATATTAAGCATGTTCTTTTGACTAAATCAATTTCTTCAAAGAGAGTGTACTCTTGCTTTTTTTATTTCTTTCCTTTTTTTAAAGAATTTAAGGAATACATGAATCGGAAAGAACTGATACAAATAATAATACTTTAATACAAGGCATTATATACATAAAGTTTAAGAATTCATGCCCGCAAACTTAAATAGGAAGTTAACTAAACTCAAGATCTCAATTGGGTGAAATAAATGGGTGTTAGGATATTAAACTATCTTAGTTCAAAGTTTGGAAGCTTTCTATACCTGTGGTACGAAAATCTCGTGAAGAATTTGAAAGATCTTTCTCAAAACTCTAACGTTTCTTATTCTCTTTAATGTCCCTTTTTAGTAGCTTCACGTGTTTTTTAAAAGACAAACTGATTAAGTTCAGAAATAGGGGAGAGTTTTTATCCCAAAACGATATGATTTTGGTCTAGAAATGGTGAAGAATGACCAAATATCATTGCATTAAAAAATGATGAACTCCCCTGTACGGGACTCTATACGGGTCGTACAAAATAATACGAACCATATAAAGGTCCATGGAGGGGGCTTATCAAAGGGGGTCTTGGGTGTACCCTCCACGAGCCCCCATGTGGCCAGTATAACTTTATACGGGCAGTATAAAGGTCCGTGGTTAGGAGACTTGCTAAGTGTACCCTCCATGAGCCCCTCATACGGTCAATATTACTTTATACGGCCAGTATAGAGATTCGTGATCAAGAAACTTGCTAAGTGCATCCTCCATGAGTCCTTTTCTTGGGTAAAGTAGTTATTATTTGTAGGGATGGCAATGGGGTGGGTGAGGGGGCGGGTTGAGCTCAACACGTAAATTTTTTAAACCACTCCGTCTCGCTGCGCATATTGATTTTTTTCATTTTCAACCCGCCCGGCCTTGCCTCGTCCCGCTTAAATTTTAAAGTTATTTCATTTTTAAATTGAATTTAATTTTTTTCGCTATTGAACATCTCAACAACTAATTAACTATTTTTAGTTCACATTTTAACAATTGTTTCTTAATCGTTAATTAAAAGTTTCTAATTAACATTTTAACAACTAATAATTTACAGGACATGTCTAGTTTAATTTTTAGAAAAAAATAAAATTAAAGTAAATGTTTAATATAAAAAGTTTAATTATATCTTTAATTTTTACTAATTAAAATTTTTTTATTTCTTCGAATTCAATCCTATTTGACTTTTTAAACCCGTAACCTGCCCCGCCCCACATTAGTTTAAAGAATACCTACTTCAACCCGCCCTGCATCCCCCACCCCGCATAGCTTTAAACTCGTCCTACCCTGCATAGCTCTAAACCCGCCCCATATTCGCTTTGCCCCACCCTGTTGCCATCCCTAATTATTTAATATTTATATTGGTGAAAAATAACAATCTAATATGAATTTATTGAAATAATCAAGATGCATATAAAATGATTTAAACAAAGTACCACCAAAAGTATTATATTGTATTATTCAATATTAGGCACAACATTACATCTAAAAAACCTCATTCCTCAATAATGTACAAACTATAATTAAATTCTCTTTTCTGTTTCCCAATATCAAAGGGAAGATAGAGATTACTAGGGGTGTACATGGAGCGGGTTGGTTCGAATTTTTTAAATATTAAATCAAATCATTTATGTCGGGTTTTTTAATATATAAACCAAACCAAACCAACAAATTCGGGTTTTTCAACCTCGAATTTTTTCGAATTGGTGCGGATTGGTGCGGTTTGCGGATTTTTCTGGTTTTTTTTTAATAGTTTGGTAACCAACCTTTTCTTACAAAATTATGTGTAGAAAGATAATTCTCCTTTCATAGCCATAGAAGAAGTTGATACCATTTCACCCGTCTCACCATTTATAAGAGCTTAAAAGTAAAGCGATATTGGGATATTACCTTTGTTGGAGCAGCGATTGGGACGACGACAAGCTTCGACAATAAGCTTTGGTACCACAACGAAACTTGACTGGAATTCTTGACTCCAAAGCTAAAGCTTCGAAGTTGATTCAAAATTAAGAAACCAAACCTTTCAATCTGAAACAGTGGCCGCAACCGAGAATTTTTAGAGCTATTGATTCTTCACTGCTGCGGCTGCTATGCTTTCCTTAAGATTTTCGATTGCTCCCCCCGAAATAAGAAGAAAAAGATGAATTTATAGCATAAAATTAGCGTAATGGATCTATTCGACAAAAGATTGTAAGGGCGTGGGCTTGTCAGGCTTTTAGAAGGGAGAATGGCGCACGCGTAGGGACCAACCATCGTGGGGGTGCGCCGCCGCCTGGTTTTAGGGATTTGATTTTGGAGAAAAATCATATGGATTTTTAAAAGATATAGATTGAAGAAGAAGATATGAATTTTTATATATTATATATATATATAATGTCGGGTTGGTTTGGCCTCGGGTTGGTTTTTTAAAATCAAAATCAAACCAACCTAAATATAGTTGGTTTTTTTTCGTCAATACCAAACCAAATCGAACCAACCCACTAAGCCGATTTTTTTTGCAGGTTGACTCGATTTGTCGATTTGATACGGTTTATGATTTGATTCTGTACAAACCAACCTAAATATAGTCTGTTTTTTTTAGTTAATACCAAACCAAATCGAACCAACCCACTAAGCCGATTTTTTTTGCAGGTTGACTCGATTTGTCGATTTGATATAATTTACGGTTTGATTCTGTACACCCCTAGAGATTACTGTATAGAAAAAGTGACTAGCAAGAAATTGAACTGATTACTCTTAATACCAATGATCAAATAGACCACAAACAGTTACAAGAGCCATAACTAATGATTGATCAATATGAGGTTCCACCACTAATGTTAACTCAATTCTTTTCAATTCAAGTAACTTTTTATTAACTCGTCCATTTTGATTAATCCAAATTGTGCCCAACCACTCATTTGACCCCTCTAGCTATATTATGGTGTTTAAATTTCATTTTGTACTAAATAAATTGCATAAATATTTTATATCCTCTGGTTTGACAAAAGAGTGTAAGGGGTATTCATATTGGGAATATTGGAATATTTGATTTAATTGACACCCTTTCTCCTACATTAATTGTGATTAGTTTAATAGTAGTAGAATCAATGTGACAAAATCCCAATTTAAAACCAATTAAGGAATGATATGGAAGAGTTACAAGAAATCAAAAGATGCTAATTACTTTTACAATTGCTAGATATGTTAGTATATATTATCTTTTAAACGTCTTCTCACAAGAGTTTATATCTGAATAGGATTATATTCATATTTTTCATACAATGGTTATGATTGAAAAAATAAAAATTCGAACCACTTGGCTGAATATAATAAAAAGGAATAAGTATATTAACACATGTTTATGTGACTTAATTAATTTGTCCAAAAAAAAAAACAAAACATTATAGGTACAAATGAATCGAAGAGTTTGGACAATTAGTCTACTACTTTATGATATTGACTATCACAGCTTGAGTTTAGACTATAATCTATTTATTTATTTATATAAAATAAAAATAACAGAAATGAGAATATTGAGATGAATATCTTGGTATACTAGAAAATAGAATTAGAAGATATTTAAGACAAGGTGAGTGAGGCATCCGTGGTTAACAAGAGGAGTGAGGCCCTGCTGAGATGGTTTGGGTATGATGTAAAGATGAGATGCCCAAATGTCCGATGAAGAGATGATAGAGATAGGCTGAAGAATTAGCAGGGAAAGGTTAATTATTAGACTGGAATGGCTGCGACTTATCGAGAAATGACTCTAGATAGGAGGATATGGTAGAAGGTTAGTAGATAGTCGCGTTATGTAGTTTCCTTTATTAATGGTACTAGCATCTCTTTTTCTTCTACTCTTTTTAATTACCTATTATAATATTATGTGTTGGCACTAAGGGAGTCAAAATAGGTCTAAATGTAGGTAAACTCGCCCAAGATTTTATAGGTTGGACTCAAGATGGTTTTAATTGGATTTTATCCCAACTCATTCATGTCTTAACTCATATCAAAAGAATCCTCGAACATAATTTAATCTCCAATTTCAATCCGTTCAAAGACTCTTTACTTGCATTGATATAATGTATGTTTTCTATCTATTTTATATTTTATATCATTTATCTATCAATTTGTAACTTTTTATTTTTATTTTTTGAGTTGAAATTCAAATTGTGATTATAAAAAATAAATAAGAATATGTTAGATCAATTATTGAGATTAAGCGCTCAAATTGAGCAGGTCATGACTCAATTCGAATTTTAGCCCATTTGAATCCAACTCGTTTTAGACCAAAGTAAATTTGAATGGGTTATAATCCACCCAATTTTTATTTCGACCCATTTTAGCATTAATTTCAATTCAACCCACTCATTTGACACTCGTAGTCGATACTGTTGCTAAGGATTTGGCTGCCACGGATTCGGCTCATAAAATATTTCTGTAATAGTGACAATACAAATTCTATACAAAATTTTAACGAATTTAGTCAATGAAGCAAATAAAATGACTCTTGATTACTTTATGTTTTGAAAAAACAATGTTTGAAATAAAGGAAAGAAGAAGATTATTTTCTATATCTCCATATCTAAAATCTGAGGTAAGACCTTTGAGTTTATAAACAATGAAAGGGTGACACAATGACAGATCCAGAAATTTTATATATAGGTGCTCAATTATTTTTAGTTCGAGAATTGTTGTTAATATATTTTAATGAATTATTTAATTTTGTACATAAATAATAGTATTTGTCATAGATAACAATGGCATAGTGGATCATGTACATCCGCCACTGGACTGAGATGGAGAGGTACAATTCAATAGGTATATTTTTGACGCAATACAAAAGATGTTTTTATTTTTTTTTTCATTTTTCATTTTTTATTCACACCTCAAAACTCCAAACCCTAACTATCAAGTGCTATTGGACAAATATGAACAAGACACGATCGATGAAAATAGTTTAAATTACTTTAGACAACGGACAAACTCTCTTTATATATATATTTTATATTATTGATTTCTGTTTTCCCTGTTCCCCATAACAAAGGGAAGATAGAGATTACAATTATTATTACAGAGAAAAAGTGACTAGGAAGAAATTAAACTTATTACTCTTAATACCAATAATCAAATAGTGTGATGGATTAGAGCAGAAACAGTTACAAGAGCCATAATTAATGATTGATCAACATGAGGTTCCACCACTAATGTTAATACATCATCTCCAAATCTTACTCCTGAACTTGCTTGCTTTTGTTTTACCTGATAATCAACAAAAAGTCACCAACACCATTAGTGAAAGAACTTAATTAACTTACTAATATTGCTAGAGTAATTTGTTGATTTGATTAGTGTATGTCAACTAGTTGTAGCAGATAATTTGTCTTGTTTCTAGTTAGGTTAATAATCCATATGTTAACTAGTTGCAGCAGATAATTTGTCTTGTTTCTAGTTAGGTTAATAATCCATGTTTCTACTATTTTATCTTGTTGGTCAATCCTGAGGATGTTGGGGAATCCAGTGGCCTGTCATAGTTTCCGTCAAGAAAACAAAGTAGTAGACGTTTTGTGCAGATTAGGTTCCCAGCTAATAACGACTAGTAATCCAGTGATCTTACAATCTCCGTCGGACGTAGTAAAAGATATATGAAAGACTTATCAAGACGGAGTTCCTTCTACCAAAGCTATAATATTTTTGAAACCTATCTATAATAGCTAGTACTAATTATGCTCTGGTGTTAGAAGCTAGTACTAATTATATATAGTGCTCAACTATACGTCTAGTGATAACGTACTAACTACTAATAGTATGTAGTAACAATGTAATGCCTTGTTCATAGTAATATATATATAATATATCCCTTTTGGAAGAAAAAAAAAGAGAAGTCCATTTTTATTACAAATATAATTACGTATAGTTATCTTTTTGGTGATCTGACATATTAATTACCTCTGCAACAAGTCCTCCATGTTGGTCCACAATCTTGATAGATTTTGTGCCAAGAATAATGTTGTAACAATTTTCTTCAGAAGAATTACATCCGAATAAAACATTATAATAGCTTATATTATATCCCCTACATATATTGTGAAT
>JAABOM020062023.1:0-10544 GCA_011800125.2 Solanum clarkiae
ATACTACAGTTGGGACTTGTGTTGGAGATTTCGGTGATTTGAAACTTCTGGTGTTATGCTGTGGTATGGCGCGAGTTCGGAGGTCGCCATCGTTCCCGTCCGATATGCATTATTTTGATACTTTAAATAAAGAATTATTTTAATGTTGCATACAGGTTTGACTCGTATGTTATTTTTTGAATTATTACTCTCACTTATATTTCGTACTTTCCGCTTTACATATTTGGTACCTATTTCGTACTGACCCCCTTCCTTCGGGGAGGCTGCGTTCATGCCCGCAGGTACCGACGTACAGGTTAGAGAGCCATTTTCTTAGAATCTCTGTCAGCCATTGAAGTGCTCCCTTTGTCTCAGGAGCAGATTTTTGGTATATACATGTACCCTTATTTTCGGTATTTTGCATTTATGTACATTCGAGGGTATGAAGGCGCCCTGTCCCGTCCTATGATTCAATTCGTATGTTTAGAGGTCTGTGGATACATGTGGGTATGGGATATTACCTGTGATATGGTTACGTATGTATGGTACTTTTGTTGGGCGGTTCTGCCGCAGCGATGACCTTGTCGGCCCACATATATCTATATATATGTGCATAGATGTTTGTTGCATGCTGGGTTACTGTATGAAGGTTCGGTTAGTCAGTAAAACAGAGGAAACTCCGCCGAAATTTTGGTAGAATCCTTGGCTATTATAGTTGAAAATGCAGTTTAGTGTTTGTCTGGGTGCCTAATCGGCACTAATCACGGTCCCTGGGTTGGGTCGTGACAGAATCTATGGCCTTTATGCCTCTTAACACACTTCGCTTCACCTGATGAGATGTTTTGAACGTAATTCTATTTAGAATCATCAAAACTGCTGAAGTCTAGCATGGACTCAATATCCTCACTAGGTTTGTCTGACCACATGAGATTAACCTAGTCTTAGTACTGAAGTTTGCCCGCCATATCGAAGTTTTCCTAAATTCAATTAATCATATCAACAAGATTGATACAAGAGTGGCTTTGTAACTTATAATAGCTCAGAACCATAGTGTTTAAGGAGGAGGATGTCATGATATCATTAATTATTGTTGCACAATTTGAAGCTTGTGGAAAGATATACAGAATGTTAGCATAAAAAGATTTTCCTAAGGACTGAATTCCTTTGATAAAGGATAATTTGGTGCACTAAGATTCCGTATTTTTGGAGTCTGGAGATGGTTTGCACCATAATATTCTATTTTTTGCATTCTTACCCTACAATTTTGCAATAGGTTGTTTCCACTGCCCGAACATGTGGTCTCCTTGTCACATTGCAACTTTACCAACCATGCGAAAGCTTTCATTACGCTACTAAAACAAGTATATTTAGATTATATACACATAATAAAAATTATTATTCCTTTATAATGTTGCAGTACCTTCTTGATAACTAAAATTTGTATTGAGAAAGCAATACGGCTATACATATGAAGTTAGTGAAGCTAAAAGATATTCAAGTTGATATTGGGAGTATTACCATGGCAACTAATGATCAATGCCAGTGGAACTTTCTATACGCATAGATATTCACTACTACTCAGATGTTACATATTATGCTTTATTTAAGTGTTGAACACTCCTTTCTTTGTTTTTTTATAATCATAGTGTCTGAATTAGCTTGAACAAGCTAAGTATATTAATCAAAATTACTTTGCATATCTTTTAAAGTATCTTAATTAGCTAATACTCTATTAATTTGAACGATAAGAATATTTTGTGATAAATTATTTGATGAAACGACAACTATCAATTTTTAGAATACATATTTTTGCCAGATATCATATATTTCAACATAAACTAGAAAAGAAATTTTAAAAATGTTACCCAGAAGATAACTTTTAAGTCATACAAACCTCCCAAAAATGAACAATTCTTTCAAAGATTTTCAGTCGCCACAATACAAACGATGTAGCCACTAAACTAGAAAATCCTCTAAATTTTATCCATGCCTATTATTTTCCATTTACTCATTTCCCATTTTAAAAACACCGGAGAATCAAAATTTTGAAATATTTTACAATAAAATAGATCCAAATAAAACACATCTTTCGAAAAAAATTACTAGTCAAATAAAATACTTTACATTTACAACCTGTCCTTTTATATCTTTCATAAAAGAGAAAAGAAAGAAAAATACTTAATCTCAATGTTAATCATCATCCCCAAAAAAAAATGTTGTCCTTTGCCATTAAAATAAAACAAGGGAAAAATCTCATAAGCATTAGTAAAGGAGAAAAACAGATAAATACCAAGAATATAAAATGAGTAGAATTTTACCAAATCAGCCAGATGAATGTTGCATAGTTCCTTTTGCATCCGGGAGTGAATGGCCATTTGAGCTCCACAACCGTTGACGGACAAACAAAGAAAAAAGGTCTAAAATAGTCCTATGCAGTGCACAACTTGAATATTTTATCACTCTATCCTGATTAATTGGTATTTAGCATTAGATTTTGAAAATAAGTAATTAATGCTAATTAAAAAATTAAGACAAAGAAAAATGTAATTATTTTTTCTTGATATCTTAAAAGTGAAAAATAAATATCACAATTCGTTCTCAAATTAATAAATAAAATTAAATAGAATGAAAACTAATATACTTAAGGCAATAAAAGAGCAAGTCCAAATAAATAGATGAATAAATAAATGATGAGTCAAATTTGGATTTGACTACCCTCCATTACACTTTCCCTCTATTTAGTCAAGTACACTTCCAGATGAGAGACATATGTCCTTCAATTTTTAATGGTTAAGATTATATTATGTCAACAAATATTATAGCCATAATTAAGTCAACCAATCTTAGAAAACTACTCTCCAAATTTGGTAAGAACAAGATTTTCTACATAAATTTTAAAATCAATCAAATATTATTATGTATATCAAATATTTTTATTAATTATTAAACTGCATGATATTTAAGATGAGAATTGACTGAATAATTTTTTATGTCAGGAATGAGGAAGATCACGTTCAACACTTGAGGACTGTACTTCAAAGGTTGAAAGAAGAGAAGTTATATGCTAAATTCTTCAACTGTAAATTTTGGCTTGAGTCTATATCTTTCTTGGGGCATGTGGTGACAAAGGATGGTATCATGATCAATTCAGCAAAGTGGCAGTCTTGCGGGATTGGGTGAGATCAACTTCTGTGATGGAGATTAAGAGTTTTATTGATTTGGCAAGGTATTACCAGAGATTTGTTCAGGCATGCTCTATTATTGTAGCTTCATTGACCCAAATCACCTAGAAGGAGGTACCATTTTTGTGGACCGAGGAGTATGAGCGAGCTTCTAGAAGCTCAAAGAGTTGTTGACTTCAACACCTATTCTAGCACTGCCCGTGGAGGGTGACCAATGGAATCGCATCATCCATACATAACGATTTGATGTGGTATATTCATATCATAATATATGAACAGTAAGAACTAGCATTTTTATTGAGACTATAACTCATAGGGAAGAAAATCGATTTATGGATGGAATCAAATATGCAGTATTTTACAAACAAAAGTATTCGGTTATTGGGGAAAACTCAATATAATTCTTATGTCGAATCAAGATCAACTAGGACAGAAATAAAGCATTGGGTCAAACTCTTCTTTAGGTGATAGCTATGAATTTGGGTGATGTATTGATGCAGAAGGGGAGAGTTATAGAATATGTTTCATGCCAATTGGAGATGCACGAGAAGAATTACCCTACCTATGATCTAGAGTTATTGGTCATGATATTTATGTTGAAGTTGTGAAGATACTATATATGGGGGTGCATCGTAAGATATTTACCAATCATCACAGACTCAAATATATCTTCTCTCAGCCATATTTGAACATGAGGCAACGTAGGTGGTTGGAGATATTGAACGATTATGACATCACCATTCTATATCATTTGGCCAAGGACAATAAGGTAGCTAATGCTATGAGCTGGAAGGTTTCTAGTATGGATAGCTTGATATTTTTGAGGATGGAGGATAGGCCCTTGGCCTTAGAGGTTCAATCTCTAGCTCGCCAGTTGATCCGACTTGATATTTCTCCTCCTCACTGTGTATTGGCCTTTATTGAGGCTAGATCTTCCTTGATAGACCAAATCCATGCTCATTACTTTGATAATGATAAGCTATGTACAATTTGGGACAAGGTGTTGAAAGGTGAAGCCAAGTCGGCTTATCTTGACTCATAGGGTGTATTGAGGACCAGTGGGTGCATTTTTGTGTCTAAGGTAGATGATTGGGTGCTTATGATCTTAAAGGAGGCACATTGTGCCAAGTACTCAATTCACTTAGGAGTGGCTTAGATGATCCATAATTTGAAGAAATACTATTAGTAGTATGGAATTATGTAAGGACCCAGAATTTCCAAGCTTATGTATGTCGCTTAAGGCTGTAATGGGCCCCTACTACGAGCCAAGTGAAAAAGGTTTTCCATTGGCTAAGTTAGACACAAGTACCGGTAGAAGGGTCAAATTTAAACAAGCATATCTTTTAGCACATTTGGAACTGGGTAACCCACGACATATCACATGAAACCCCTTTGAGTTATCTTTCCAACACACTTGGTTTCACCTCATTTCGAGTTCGGATGAAGGGGTTATGACCATTTTTGTGAGACCCTCCCATGCAGTGAAACCCCACAGGCACCTATACAGCCAGTGGTGGCTTGTACGGGTCGTCTAACGCATGTGAGGCTGGAAAAAAACCATTTTTGGCCTAAGGCATAGACTATGACCAGTGGCATGGGTCTTGTGGCTTTCCACTGGTCGTGGGGTGAGGTGTGAAGGTGAGCAAGAGGGCTAAAGTGCACATTTGGGGGAGTTTTTTTGCCAAGTGTTGAGCCACGCCCCCTCACCATGACCCGTGGCATGGGGAACGACCCGTGGCCCTTGGCGTGGAGCCTCTGCAACACATTCCTGCACCAATTATAGTGCCACGAGCCCTCCACATGGGCCGTGAAGCTCCACATGACCCGTGGAGGCCTCCGTGGTCACGACGAGACGTCTTTTTCTAATCGATTTCCAACTCCAATTTTTAGACTAAGTACCTTGTCATGGGCACTCCACATGACCCATGGAGTGCCATGTGACCCGCGAAACCTTGCGTGGGGCAACACTTTGCCAAATTTTTCATCTGTTCACTAATGGCATTTTTGTAAATGCTAACTACTGTAATAACCCTCTTTGACTTCCTAAGCTATCTTAACCTTCCTAAAAGACATAAACAGTGTTTCAAAGGATAAAACTCACTACTCTCACTCCTAAATCCTATCAAGAGCCTCCATTAGTCTCCAATTTAATTTCAAGGAAACCCAAGAACAAGTTTGCATTCCAAGACCCACTTCCAAGCTTCCATTCTTCCCAAACTCAATTCCAAGGAACTCAAGGTCTAAGGTATATGGGTTGTTTCCTTGATTCCTTCCAATCAAGGAGACCAAAAATATTTTCAATAAAACCTACATAGATTTTGCTTACTTTAATTTGGGGTTTTGAATATTATGATTCCTAAAATTCTATTGATGCATGGATAGTGTTTATTAGATGATTTTAATGTGATTTAAACCATTATATGAGAATTTACTTTGGGGTTTATGAAATTATAAGTATGCATGTCCCCTTTAAGAATTATTTAAGCATGGGTGATTACACTATGGATTTAATTATGATTTCACTTCAATTTCCTATTATAAATGTTGATTTTACATTTACTCTTAATTACCCATATCATTCTCTCATTGTTCATAGCATATGCATTCATGTACATGGATTATTTTGAGAAATTATGTTATGGGTTAAGCCCAATTTTATTTTATGATATGATTTTGATACAATGTTGGTTATAACAATATTGTGATCATATATATGTCTTTGATTTTGGCTCTTTGAGCATTTTCGGTGCTTGCACCATTTTGTATATGAATGGGCTATTCCTATGCATGAGTATAAAGACTATGAAATTATGTTTAGGCCTTTAACCCTTTGAATGCATTGAGATGGTTTCGAAAATGATTTACGTCTTTTGAAAGTATGCATAGATATATGTATACATATATTTATTCTTGTGGGATGACGACTTAGCACTGGTGGTTTGAAGGCGTTAGGTCTATCCCCAAGGGCCCTCTCCCTTTCCTTGAACTATGTGCCTAGGATAGTTTTCCGATCCGAAGAGGGAGTTGTCCCTTAAGGAGAAGGAATGATTTGTATTGTGATTTGTGAAAATCCTATCCGAAGAGGAGTTGTCCCATAAGGAAGGTTACTTCATACGAAGAGGGAGTTGTCCCGTAAGGTGAAGTATGGTCTACCCTTGGCAAGTAGATCACCTCTTTACGGATGAGAGGATTTCATCGGGATTCCAAGAAATAGCCCCCTTGCTCTTACTTATATCGGTTGAGGTCACATCCCCAATATATATAAGTGGATCATTTGCATTTCATGAATCATGACTTTCATAACATCTTGTATATTACATTCTTCGTTATTCAACTTTTTCTATATTATGTGCCTTGTCATCTAACGTCGACATGTAGGTTTTGGTAAGTTACATGCTTTGCACACCACATACTTAGTACATTCAAACGTACTAACACATACTTTATGCCTACATGATGTTACCATGTAGGAATCAGAGCCCTTATTGATTCTCTTCAGGGCTAGACAGATTGTTCAAGTTAGCTTTTGGTGAGTCCTCATGTCTAGGGACAATATCTATCTTCTTTCATGCTTATGTTCGGACCACATCTTGAATATTTTGGAATACTTATGACTATGAGGGTGAGCCCGGTTGTTTGTCTTGGTCCTCGCTAAGTTCTATGTCTAGAGGTGTTGTTGGACAAGTTATGTATTATACTTGAGCTTTGACTCATTTATGTTATTCAAATGTTTAATTCTTTACGTTATTCTCGATTTCCTTTGTTTATGCTTATCTTTTATTGTCATTTTAATTGCTTCCGTAATCAAGGATGTGTAATGATATGCTACGAGGCTTGCTTGGGGTTTCTTCGAGTCCCCCATTCACCAGTCATATCTAGGCCCTAGGTTCGGGGCGTGAGAAATATGGTATTAGAGCACTGGATTGGTAGATCCTTGGAGTCCAACACACTATGTCAATTAGAGTCTTATTCATGGTTTTATTGTGCACCACAATTATGAATAGGAGGCTATGAGGCGTTCTAGGAAATGTTTCACCTCTTCATGATCTATGTCGTGAGATAAAGGTAGGTCCCCTAGGGCTTATTGCTAATCCCTAACTGTTACATTTTAGGATATGTCTCAAGCTACTCAAGATGGCCATATGTTGAATGTGGAGGTTCGTACTGCTCTATGGGTAATGGCCAAAGCGGTGACAACATTGGCATCTCAACTCAATTTACAAGTGGGTGCTCTTGAAACTTCTAATGGTGAGAGGAAAAGTAATGAGGTCAAGAGGGCCCTGTTGAGGGTAAGTTTCAAATTTCCAAGGGGAGAGATAGGGGTGGTGTGGTGCTTTATGCTAGCTACCCAAAATATAGTAGATGTCATGATGGCCAGTGCTTGAAGAAAACCAATGCTTCTTATAGTTGTGGAAGGGAGGGTCACAAGATAATAGATTGTCCTCATAGGCGTAAAAAGGGAAAAAGGGGTGATGAGGGGGCGGAAGAGCCTAGATGCTGAAAGTGTGGGAAAGGCCATGGCGGCTTATGTTTGGAGAAGTACAATGCTTGCTTAGGTTGTGGTGGATTTGGGCGCAAAGTTAGTGGTTGTTCTCTTGCTCAACCAGAAGGAGGTGATGGTGAGATGACTAATCCCAAGTGTTGAGGGTGTGGAAAGAACCATGGTGGTCCATGCTTAAGGAGAACCAATGCTTATTATAGATATAAAGTCACAAGCTAGTTGATTGTCCATATGTTCTAAGGAAGTGTAAGGGTGGTCGACCGTTGTATTGAGGTGGTCATGTTGATCAAGTGGCTCAAGGAGGGGATGAGGTGCCCCATGCTATTTCCAGTAAGTTGAAGTTTCCTTGGCTTTGATGTGCATGCATTGTTAGGCCCGGTGTGCCACTACTTCTTCCTATTCTTCTGGTTGCTAGTGGGGCTTCTTGTGTGTCCAAGTTGCTACGTGGACCTTTGGTGTCTATCCTTTTTGTTGAGTATATGGTTGCTAGGAGGTTCATAGGTGTTGATTAGGGTTTATATTGCATTAGGTCTTATCTTGTAATCTTCGTTGGACTTAGTTTGAGGTGTTTGAGGTATTGGGATGGTTTGGGAACTTGCATAGCATTCTTTGGATGAGTGTAGGACCCGTAAGGTTTTAATATGATAGGTAGGGATGGTCGATCGATTTGGTCAACTACAATGGGTGAGTCACTTCTCTGAGGTTCATTTGAGGTTCGAGTTTTGTTCCCAAGTGTGGATGAGGGTGGGTGATATCCCTAAGTGTCCTTTTGGACTCGGAATGAGCATTTTGAATATTGGTAGTGTTTTTTGGTGGGCTTATGCACCAGTTGTGTTTATGGGTTTCATGAATTGGGTCTTAAAACCCAACTTTGGCATGTTTGTGGTGGCCTCTAGCAATGGAGTATTGAATTATTTAGAGCTTGTGAATCAGTTGGGGGTAGTGTTGCAAGTGTTGGGAGATGAGAGGTTGTTTGCTAAATATGATAGGTGTGAATTGAGGATAACAAGAAGGTGGTTAATTAGAACTCCTTAAGGATTGTGATATGAGTGTGCGACATTTCCCCGTTGAGGCTAATGTTATGGTTGATGCTCTAAGTGGGGTGCCTAGAGGTAGCCTAGCATATATGCATAATGGTGGTAAAGAGGTGACTAGTGGGATACATCGGTTGATTAGATAGGAAGTTAGGTTGAGGAAAATTGAGAATGGTAGCATTGTGTTCTTGGTGGTTCCAGATCTTCTTTGGTTGAGGAGGTCTAGTTTAAGCAGGGCCCTGATTCCTCCTTATTAGAGTTGGAAGTTTTGGGTGAAAGGATGGTAGAGTGAAGGTTGTCTCCCAAGGGGGAGATGGTGGTTTAGGGTACCAAGTGGACTAAGCGTGTTTAAGGTTAAAAATTGATTTTAGGGTTTTGAGTCCTTATAGAATGTAGAGGGAGGTTGGTAAGGTTGCGTAAGTATGGCAACTTCCTATAGATAGGGGAATGATTTGTCCGATTCTTCATGCTTCTAGGTGAAGGGATGTGTTGGTGACTCTAGTGCTATAGAACTCTTTGAGGTTGTGGTTGTTGTAGAGGATAAGTTGAGTTAGAAGAAGGTCCGGTGGAGGTATTAGATGGAAACGGTGGGAAAGATGATTGATAAGGGTGTAGCATTTGCAAGACCCATTGGGGAAAACGACAAGTTGAAAGTACCATCGGAGAAGCTGAAGCAATCTTGATAAGGTGACATCCCTATCTTTTCCAATCTACCTAAGCGTAAGGCACCAGGTTCTTTCTTTTCCCAAGCGGTCCCGACCCTTTCAATTCTTGAGTCTCATGGCATGACATGATTTCATATGCATTGAAATGATTTACACTATGTTTGAAATGAATTGAATACATTTTTGGCATAAGTTTTAACTACTTTATGATATTCAACTAGTAAACTATGCATTGATCATATGGTTGGAGGTTTCGTGTTCTAAGTCAAGTCTTTCAAGCTTTGTTCTTCCACATTCGAGGAAAAATGTTCCCAAGGGGGAGATGATGTAAGGACCCAGAATTTCATAGCTTATATATGTCGTTTAAGGCTTTCATGGGCCCCTACAACAAGCCAAGTGCAAAAGGATTTCCATTGGCTAAGTTCAACACAAGTACTGATAGAACGGTCCACTTTTAAAAAAGCATATCATTTAGCACATTTGGAACTGAGTGGCCCACGACATATGAAATGAAACCACTTTGAGTTAGCTTTCCAATGCACTTGGTTTCACCTCGTTTCGAATTCGGATGAAGGAGTTATGACCGTTTTCGTGAGACCCTACCATGTAGTGAAGCCCCATAGGCACCAATACGGCCAGTGGTGGCTCGTACGTTCATGTGTGGAATGTGAGGTTGGGAAAAGCCATTTTTTTGCCTAAGTCATGGACCAGGACTAGTGGCATGGGTCGTGTGGCCTTCCACTGGTCGTGGGGTGAGGTGTGAAAGTGAGCAAGAGGGCTAAAGTGGGCATTTGGGGGAGTTTTTTTGCCAAGTGTTGAGCCATGCCCCCTTACCGCGACCCGTGACCGTTGGTGTTGAGCTTGGGTAACAGTTTCCTGCACCAAGTATGGTGCCACAAGCCCTCCACACGGGCGATGAAGCTCCACACGACCTGTGGAGGCCTCCGTGGTCGCGACGAGATGTCTTTTTCCAATCGATTTCCAACTTCAATTTTTAGACTAAGTAGCTTGTCAAGGTCACTCCACACGACTCTCCACGACCTATGGGACCTTCGTGGGGCAACACTTTGCCAAAATTTTTCATCCGTTCACTAATGGCATTTTTTTAAATGCTAATTATTCTAATGACCCTTTTTGACTTCCTAAGCTATCTTAACCTTCCTAAAAGACCTAAACAATGTTC
>JAABOM020062024.1:0-10544 GCA_011800125.2 Solanum clarkiae
TGAACTAACTTTGGAACCTTTGTGGTTTAAGATTAGCTCAAGTGCCCTATCGGCACGAGTCACGGCCCCGGGGTGGGATCGTGACACCTGCAGAAGAGGATGAAGAACTTCTTGGTCCTGAAGTATCATATCTTAGAGCCATTGGAGCACTTATGTATCTTGCTAATTCTACTAGACCTGATATAACATTTTTTATTAATTTGCTAGCAAGATACAGTTCTTCCCCAACACGAAGATATTGAAACGGTATCAAACATATTTTGTGATACCTGAAAGGTACAATTGACATGGGTTTATTTTATACTAACAAGGACTGTGCAGATCTTGTTGGTTATGCATATGCAGGTTATTTATCAGATCCACATAAAGCTCGATTTCAAATAGGTTATCTGTTTACATATAGAGGAACTGCTATATCCTGGCGATCTACAAAGAAGTCCGTCATTGCTACTTCTTCAAATCATGCTGAAGTAATAGCAATTCATGAATCAAGTAGAGAATGTGTATGGTTTATATCGATGATGCATTCCATCCAAGAGAAGTGTGGACTGAAAAATGATGTCAAAGTGCCCACGGTCATATTTGAAGACAATGTTGCGTGAATAGCTCAGTTAAAATATGGCTTCATAAAGGGAGACAGAACGAAATACATTTCACCAAAATTATTTTTCACACATGATCTTCAAAAAAAAGTGAAATTGATGTTCAATAGGTTCGTTCATGTGATAATCTTGCAGATTTATTCACTAAGGCATTAGCAACGTCAACTTCCGAGAAATTAAGATATAAGATTGGAATGCACCATCTCCAAAGTATCAAATGAAGTTTCATCAGGGGGAGAAAATACATGTTATACTCTTTTTTCCTTAGTCAAGATTTTTTCCACTGAATTTTTCTGACAAAGTTTTTAACGTGATAGTTAATGCATATTATGGTCACATAGAACCTTCTTTTTCCATATACAGTTAAAGGGAAGTATTACAAAAGATATAATTGATGGAAAAAGGAGAAGTGTAATGGATTGTGGGACCCACCAAAATAAATTAAAAATTATGGGCGGACCCATATCAATTATGATGTTTCCTCCACTTTGTCTATATATATCCATAATCTGTGTAAGGAAAAACACACACGAAAATATACAAAATACTATCCAACTTCTTTTTTAATCTTTAGTTTGATTTTCTATTAAAATCTTTCCGATTAATTAGATTTTATAACATAAAATGAATTATGGAGTTCACTACTCTTTATAGCTCATCATATCCCAAAGAGCAAGAAAAATTCTCAACTTCTTTCTTCTTCAACTTAGAACATTTTTCTTCTTCTTTTTCCTTCTAAAGTAAAAACTTTATCAAAACTATATCTCTCGATATTAAAAATAGGCATTATTTCCCAATGTAAGAAAATTTGATGAAATTATTTTTGACAGAAAATTTGATGAAATTAATTTTTTCATAAAAAAATTGTTGATATTGTTTTTGGCAAAAGATTTTCAATATAACATCCTCAAAAAGAAATAAAATAAATAAAAATTTAATTTATAAAATTTGCAATTTCTGAAAGCCTGTGAAAGGTATATTATTAGCGCCCTATCATACTCTAAAGATGTTTACGCAATACAAGCCTTGATTTAAGTATTTAAATAAGAAATAATATCAATTTCAAATTTAGATATTTAAATGAAAAATTGACATCAAAGAAGTAAATATTCAAATTTGATAAGAAAATCGATATTTAAAATCTAATTAAGGAAAAGTAAAGATATTTTTTGTGTAGGAAAGAAAAATTATTTGGAAAATATCAAAGATAAACTGTGTAAGAGGATTATCAAGCTCTTTAAAATTTTACCTTTAAAGCTAAAAATTGTATCAAAATCAAAACTATATTTTTTAGTATTGAAATTGTTAAATTTTTCCTAATGTCAAAAATTTTTAAAAGTATAACTTAACTATATGTTTATATTAAGATTTTATTGAAAACATTCAAAAAATATGAAGTTTGATTAAAATTTTAAAATTTTAATAAAATAATTTAATTTAATATTTAAAAAATTCAAACAAAATCGATTTATATACACTCTTATAATTTATTATTTATCACTTACAATATCCTGTTTATTAAACTTACGATATTTTCTCTTTTCTTGATTTTATTGTAAGCTTTAAAGTTAGAAATAGGTCCACTAAATCCAAAATGTCAAAGAATTAATAGAGCCTCACATAACTTTTGTTTGTTACGTCTCTACCATAATAAAAATTTTCGAGATGACCTCAATCTTTGAGGTATCATGCCTCTATCATTAGCTTTTATCTTTGTTATATAGCAATTTTCATTGGCTTTTATCTTCTGTTATATAGCAATTTTCACTTTTTATGCCCTCCCGGGTGATCATTTTACGACTTGATTTGGCAAAAAATTTAACAAAATAAAGAAGATTTTTATATTTTGTGATTTTAAATATGTCACATGAAAAATTAAAATTTAAGTATTGCTAAAAAAAAAGTAGGTCATATTTCTTAAACAGACTAAAAAAAATAAATTATTTTTTTTAAAGGGAGGAGGTGATAGAGGGTAGTAATGATGAGTAGCTACAGTAGTAAATAAGGTATTTAATTTGTTTATTTAGAGATTTCATAAACCAAAAGAAAGAAAAATTTAAAAGAATAGTCTCTTTTTCTTTTCGGTCTATTTAAAATGAATAACTTTTTTTCTTTTTTGGTAAAATTTTAATTTTAATATTTTTAAGGCACAAGATTAAATGACATTTCAGGACTATTAAAAAGTCTTCTTTATTTTCTTAAATTTCGTATCAAGTCAAACTAAACCATTCGTTTTTAAACATGAGCGAGTAAACAATTTGAACAAGATAAATTTGGAGCTCTCGTCACTTTTTTATAAATATACATAAAAGAATTCTTCATGAAGTTAAAACACAACTCATACAAAACTCTAATCTTGAAAGGTATGATATACTTCTTTTTTGTTCGTTCTAAATAACCATTTTCTAGGTATTTCTTATAACTTGAGATTTTTGTAGAGTCTATTTAGTTACAGTGTATAGAGATGGTATCATTCATTGAAAATGAATAATATTTTCAAGCATGCTTTGTACATGATTACAACAACAACATACCCAGCGGAATCTCACAAGTGGGCTCTTGGAGGGCAAAATGTATGTAGACCTTACCACTACCTCATAGAGATAGAGAGACTATTTCCAAAATACCCTCATGATTTGTTTAATTTGTTTTAGTTTTGGTTCCTTTGTTATATGATTAAAAATTTATTTGATGAATTTAGATCATGTTTATTCTTCAAAGAGATTTTCTAAAAGGTTTGCTAGTATTACATTTTCTTTTGAGTTATGATGGGGTTCAAGGAGAAATTAAGTTGTCCAAATTAGAGAACTGGCATTGGGCAAGTGACTTAAACTTTTGAATAAATCAATGGTCAAAATAATTAAGTTATGTATTTGGGTTATGTATATTCCAAGTTCTTGACTGATTATTCGTCATATTTTTATGTATTCACAAGTGACAATAACTCGATATGATGGTTTTGATTGTTTAGTGTCAACCAAGAATATCACTAGTAAGTTTACGAAATTTTTGGTTCACAGGCTAAATGGGGAGATACATACAATTGTGTTGACTTCTACAAAAAACCTGTATTTGATCATCCATCATTGAAGAATCACAATTTTCATCCTAAGACATATATTTATGCTTTAATTTTGTGTATTTATACAAATGTAGTATTGTAGATACATGAATTAAAACAATTTTTGTATAGATAGATGAAACCCACTTTACCCACGATACACCAAATACCAAGTACCTCAACCATTGATATATCTTCGAGGATACGGTCAGACAACAGAAGTTGTCCTTTTAGAGCTGTTTCCATCAAAAGAATTACCAAAGAAGATCTTATTCGACAAAGAAGTATGCCACAACCAGAAGATTTCACATTTGAAAGTCAATCCAAGCATAATACCAATTTACACTTGTTGTTGGGTATGCAAACTCCTCCCACATCGGTGGAAGAGAAGAAAATAAAACTATTTAAATAGGTTCAACCCAAACCATTAGTATGAGGTGTTTTGGGAGGTGCCCAAAAGATAAATCTGTGAGGGCTTGACCCAAAGTGGACAATATCATACTAATGTGGGGTTGAGATGAAGGTACGTGTCAATCCCTACAAGTGGTATCACAAGGTACTTTGTATCGAAAGTCTTCCTGTCAAAAGTAATGGTACAGGCGGTGTGTCCCGTTGAGTGATAACAGTGGTGCAAGATGATTTGATGGATCAGATGGTGTAACCTAGTGATGTGGAGGTCTACGATAATGTCTGGTACAAGCGGCGTGTCCCGTTGAGTGATAACAGCAGTGCAAGATAATTTGGCGGATCAGATGGTGTAACCTAGCGATGTGGAGGTCTACGATAATGTCTTGTGTCGAAAGTCTTTCCAACAGGAACAAATTGTTTTCAATCCAACCCATTAGTACAAGGCCTTACTAAAGCAAGGTTGGGATCAACCAGAAAATATCCGATACATATGGATCATTTGACCACTTCTTTAAAGAACCACTAATGTGGGGTTGGGATGAGGATACGTGTCGATCCTTACAAGTGGTATCACAAGGTGCCTTGTCTCGAAAGTCTTCCTGTCAAAAGTAATGGTACAGGCGGCGTGTCTCGTTAGTGATAACGGTGGTGCAAGATGATTTGGCGGATCAGATGGTGTAACCTAGCGATGTGGAGGTCTACGGTAATGTCTTGTGTCGAAAGTCTTTCCAACAGGAACAAATTATTTTCAATCCAACCCATTAGTATAAGGCCTTACTAATGCAAGGTTGGGATCAACAGGAAAATATCCGGTACATATGGATCATTTGACCACTTCTTCGAAGAACCACTATTGTGGGGTTGGGATGAGGGTACGTGTCGATCCCTAACAGATTGTCGGGCGGTGTGTCCTGCGGGTTGTTACAGCGGTACAAGAGAGGAAAATGAACCTATTTAAATAGGTTCAATCCAACCCATTAGTATAAGGTCTTACTAATGCAAGGTTGGGATCAAAAGGAAAATATCCGGTACATATGGATCATTTGACCACTTCTTCAAAGAACCACTTCAGATTTTCATGTTAATTTGGATAATTTATATACTTGAGTAAATAAAAAGAATTTTATCTTTTGTATTTAGCGTGCATGTTGGAGCTGGAATGATAGCTACTGCATGGAATACTGATGTTTAAGGTCAACAAAACAATGCGTGCAGATTGAAGATCCAAAAAGGACAAGATAAATATAAGTTGGTTGGGGAGTGAGTTTAACCCTCAATATTTATTAATTTAATTATCTTTTATTTGAAGTACTTTCACATTCTTAGACGGTACAAGTAGAGAAAGGGAAAATGGAATGGGGATATATCTCTATTCTTGATCTTTCACTTCAATGGTTATAACAATATATTCTTACTGTAGGTGGATCAAATATTATATGGGGATAGTAGTGCCCGGCTTTTTATACATTTTCAAGTAAGTTTTCTTGTGTATTTTACTATTCCCTCCATCCCAAAATAAGTGACATTTTTTCTTTTATAGTATCAGTTTACTATAATTAGAAATAATTTAACTTTAAATATCCTCTTTTTTCTTTTAAATATCATGTTAGATCAAATGTTTCTATATAAAATATAGGAAGAAAAGAGTAAATGATTTCTATCTTGTGTTCTTGATACTAGTATATATCTATCTCAAACAATAATGGTTCGTCTTTTATTGAATGTTTTTAGGCTGGAAATGTGCAATGCTTCAACACACTATGTCATGATTTTGTATTAGTAGACAATTCAATACATCTTGATAAACCATTTGACCGTGTTTCTCGGAGAGGGGCACAACAATTTTCTATCACTGCGTACATCACTCAGGTACTCCACCAGGTGCACCTTATAATCCCATGGGCACTGGTTTTCGTCCTACTATTCCAGATCCTAAAGTTGATGCTTATTGTAAGGGACTTGTAGTTTTTGTTAAACGTGTGTTTAGTTTTTGCTATAAGATAGTAGATATCGTTTTAGTTTAAATGATCTAAATAATGGTTGCTAGCTTTTAGGAGTTGGTTTTATGTTATTAGTGCCTAAAATTTAATAGTTAGGTTTAATAGCTTATCTGTTTTGATTATAAATAGAAAAAAGGCTGAATAAAGACTCACAGTCCTTTTCAATCAAAGCTTCTAGTTTTCTTCTGCTTCTTACTTTCCCTTAGACGGATTATTGTTTTTCCTCTGTTCCAACATAAAACAACAACAATTGGTATCAGAGTTAACTTCTTGAGGGATCTGTGAGGTTAACAGAGTGCACCAATAGAAGGAGAGTCCTCTTTTACAGCAATAGCACCACCCGTCTTCGATAGAGATAATTATAAGATGTGGGAAGTGCGTATAGAGACCTACCTGGAAGCATTGGATCTGTGGGAAGCTATTGAAGAAGACTACAAAATTCAACCACTTCCAGCCAACCCTACCATGGCACAAATGAAATCACAAAAGGAGAAGAAAACGAAGAAATCAAAGGCAAAAGCATGCCTGTTTGCAGCTGTATCTCTCATGATTTTCCATCGAATAATGTCCTTAAAGACAATAAAAGCGATCTGGGATTTCCTCAAAACAGAAAATGCAGGTGATGAGAAGATTCATGGGATGCAAGTACTGAACCTAGTATGTGACTTTGAGCTACAAAGGATGAAGGAGACTGAAACCATAAGGGAGTACTCATACCGATTGCTCAATATCGCAAATCGTGTCAGATTGCTAGGCTCAGATCTATTAGATACAAGGATTGTAGAAAAATTTCTTGTAATAGTGCCAGAAAGATTTGAAGCCACCATTACTACCTTATAAAATACTAAGGACCTGTCCAAAATTACACTAAAAGAGCTCTTGTGTGCCTTTCAAGCACAAGAGTAGTGACATGTAATGAGACAGGATGGAGCAGTAGAAGGAGCCTTACCAGCAAAGCATCAAGACAATAATTATAAAAAGAAGAAAAACTTCAAAAATTAGCTTGAAAATGGAGAGGGTTCATCCAGCAATAATCAAAAGGGCAAAGGAGGAGGCTCAAAAAAGACTTATCCATCCTGCAAGCACTGTGAAAAGAAAGGTCATCCACCTTTCAAATGCTGGAGGAGGTAGATGCTAAGTGCACCAAGTGCAACCAACTTGGCCACGAAGCAGTGATCTGAAAAGTCAAGCCTCAATAGCAAAATAAAGATGCAAATGTTGTTGATCAAGAGGAGGAAGACCAGTTATTTGTAGCAACCAGCTTCTCAAGCAAAAAATCATGTGAAAGTTGGCTCATTGATGGCGGATGCACCAATCATATGACTCACGATAATGAGATATTTAAGGAGTTAAATTCCACAGAGATTAAAAAAGTGAGAATTGGCAATGGTATGCACTTGGCTATAAAAGCAAAAGAACCATAGCCATTTCTAGTTACTCAGGTACAAAACTTATTCATGATGTTCTTTTTGTACCAAAACTTGATCAAAATCTTTGAAATGTTGGTCAATTAATGGAGAAAGGTTTCAAGTTGTCTTTTGAAGACAAATATTGCTTGATTAAAGATGGTGCTAATAAGGAGATGTTTAAAGTTAAAATGAAGGGAATGAGTTTCTTCTTAATCCAATGGAGGAGGAGCAAGTTGCCAATCCTGTTGTCTCTATGGTCACTGAAATTTGGCATAAATGACTCGGGCACTATCATTACAATGGTTTGCTGTAGATGCACAGGCTAAACATGGTCAACAACCTACCAGACTTGCAAGAGCATTCTCAGAATTGTCAAGCCTGTCAATATGGAAAGCTAACCAGGAAGATGTTTCCTAAAGTGGCTTGGAGAGGTTCAAAAAAGTTAGAATTGATACACACACACACATATTAGGGCCTAAAAGAACACCCTCCTTGAATGGAAGTCGATACTATGCAGCATTCGTTGATGACTTCACTAGGATGTGTTGGATATTCTTTCTAAAGCACAAGTCAGAAGTTGCAAGAGTTTTTTGGAGTTTCAAGGACCTTGTTGAGAATGAAAATGGATATAAAATTCGAACAGTCAGATCTGATAATGACACAGAATTTACATCAGAGGTATTCAATCATTTTTGTGAGGAAGCAGGAATTGAACATCAACTAACTACTCCCTGTACTCCTCAACAAAATAGAATAGTTGAATGGAGAAATAGGTTCATATTAGAGATGACTCGTTGTATACTATATGAGAATAACTTACCAAAGAAGTTCTGGGTAGAAGCAGCAAATACAGTAGTCTTTTTGCAAAATTGGCTCCCAACAAAAGCTGTGAAAAATCAGACTCCATTTGAAGCCTGGTATTGACACAAACCATCTCTTCACTTTGTTAAAATTTTTTGGTTGTTTGTGTTTCACCTGTGTTCCACAATTAAATCAAGATAAGCTGGATAAAAGGGCATTTCTAGGATTTTTATTAGGTACAGCATAACCTCCAAAACTTATAAAATTTTCCAACCATAAACTGGAAAAAATGTCATAAGCAGAGATGTATACTTCATGGAAGATGAACAATAGAGCTGGATGAGAAAAAAAAGATGCAACAATGCCAAAATGATCAAAGGCATTCTATTTCACACTTAGGAGAGCAAAATGATGGAGAATGGCAGAATGAGATGGTTGATGATGCACTTATTAGAGGCACCAGATTGCTATCTGATATTTACCAAAGATGTAATATTGTTGTGTGTGAGCCTGCATATTTTAAAGAAGCCAAAACTAATCAAAATTGGAGTGTTGCAATGAAGGAGGAACTATCCATGATTGAGAAAAATAAAACATGGGAGTTGGTTGAATGACCCCAGAACAGAAACGTGATTGGAGTCAAGTGGGTGTACAGAACCAATCTTAATGAAGATGGCTCAATCAACAAGCATAAAGCTAGGCTCATGGTCAAAGGATACACTCAAATATTTGGAGTGGACTACTCGTAGACTTTTGTACCTGTAGCAAGATTTGACACTATCATGCTCTTGCTCGCTATTGCAGCACAAATGAATTGGAAAGTGTACCAGTTAGATGTCCAGTCAGCATTCCTTAACGGTTTACTTCAAAAGGAAATATATGTAGAGCAATCTGAAGGTTTTGTTATAAAAGGCAAGGAAAATCATATCTATTGGATATATAAGGCAGTTTATGGTCTTAAATAAGCACCAAGAGCTTGGTATAGTCGAATAGATGACCATCTAAGAAGCATAGGATTTAAAAGAAGTCTGGTCTGAATTTACTCTTTATGTCAAGCAGTCTGGTAGTGATATTTCATTGTCTCACTTTATGTGGATGATCTTTTAGTGACCAAAAGCAGCACAAGGCTCATCAATAATTTCAAGCAGGATATGAAGCAAGCCTTTGAGATGACTGATCTTGGTTTAATGACATTCTTCCTTCGAATGGAGATAAAGCAGGATTTGAATAAAGTCTTCATTTGCCAAAAAAAAAATATGCTAAGGAGATTCTTAAGAAATTTCACATGGAAGATTGCAAATAAATGCATACTCCCATGTATCAGAAAGAGAAGCTGTGCAAAGAAGATGGAGCTGGAAAAGTAGATGAGGCTTATTTCAGGGGTCCGATTGGGTGCTTAATGTACCTTACAGCAACAAGACCAGATACTTTAAGTGTTGTAAGTATTCTTTCACGATTCATGCATTAGGCAAGTGAATTGCATTTGAAAGCAGCCAAGAGAGTGGTCAGATACATCAAAGGCACAATCAGTTATGGTGTAATGTTCAAGAAAAACAAGGAGTTCAAGTTGCGAGGATTTTCTAACAGTGATAGGACAGGATCCTTAGACGATATGAAAAGCACTTCTGATTACTATTTTAGTCTTGGATCAGATATGTTCTCTTGGAGTTCAAGAAAGCAGGAGATAGTGGCTCAATCTACTACTGCAGTAAAATTTATTGCTGCAACTGCTGCAGTGAATCAAGCCCTCTAGTTGAGAAAAATATTAAGTGATCTTCAGTTTGAGCAAAATAAAGATACACAGATTTTGGTTGATAATCAAGCTGCAATAGCTATTTCTAATAATCTGGTCTTTCACGGCAAAACCAAACACTTCAACATTAAGTTATTCTTCTTAAGGGTGTTGGAAAAATAAGGTGTAACACAAAAATAAATATGGCACAATAATATAAAAAATGAGAAAATAACGACACTAAATATTTAACGTGGTTCACCCAATACTTTTTTTGGCTACGTCCACAAATCAACACTTCTATTTTATTTCTTCTACTATTACAAATAGTAGGCATAAGTGTACAATTTCTTCTACTATTATAAATAGTAAGCTCTCAAAAAAATACCAAAAAATAGTGGACACACTATTTCTTTTAGGAAAAAATATTTCCTAAGCACACACTCTATTTTTTTCACAGTATTTTATTTTATAGTCTATGGTATCCTCACACAAGAAAATATTTATTTTCTCTCTATGGCTCTCTGTATT